>JAQFZC010001434.1:0-30227 GCA_034695205.1 Dicyrtoma fusca | reverse complement strand
TTGAAAAAGTGTTATGTACTAGTTTTGACCTTTTTGAAAAAGTGTTATGTACTAGTTTTGACCTTTTTGAAAAAGTGTTATTTACTAGTTTTGAGAGCTTTGAAAAAGTTAATTTATAGAATTAAACACTTTTCTAAAGAATTCTTTCCATTCTTTCCATGGTTTCCCAGTTGGGAATAGGTTAAAAGCATTTTGTGACCCAAATCATATAACCTCTTGTATCAGTAGAGTATACGTTCGATACATACGAATATAGATAATTATAGCTCTTTGTAATTGTGCATACGCAAGTACATATGACTATCCTTAAAATTAAATTAAACTAATTACATATGAGATTAGTTTACACACTCAGCTTTGTCTACAAGATTCAGGTTTGGCTTGAAGGCTGAATTATCCCGGGATGTTTGTTCTCCGGCTATCACTACAAAAACATAATCTGCGACGTCTGGACACACAGGGAGCTGTTTGACAAGTTTATCATGGAATGGATGTATGTATGTACATATGTTCGTATGTTCATAGTACATACGTTTCCTGGAGTGTACTTTGCTAAATTATCCACGACTAAAGTAGAGACTCAAAGGCTCGTCTGTGCTTTACACAAGTCACTGCAGAAAAAATTAGAAAGTAATTTCTTATTTCTTACAATGAACTCTGTCTCCTCCATTTTCGTGTAGTCTAATTATTCTCTCGTCTCTACCGTGAAAAGTAGGCCATCCTAGCGTCCCGTCCCTTCCCCCAAAATGTGTCACATATGCAGATTGAGAGCAGTAGACAAATGTCGGTTCATTGCTATTAGAGGGAGCATTAGCGTTCCCATTAAATTCAAAGCCCAAGTCAAAAGATTGTATTCCAGCTCCCAGCCTCTGTACTTTTAACTTTGATGTAACATCTCTCATTTTCTATTATTGCTCCCGTACACACAACCATTGCAGAGTAAGTAAGAGGAGAGGAATTCATTTTGGAAGGAACCATTTTGACAATTCCGAGCAGAGGGAAAATAATAATAATAGGAAAAGTAGAGACGGTGAAAGCTCGGGCTTCTGTTCAAATGTGAAAAATGAAAATCTTTTGAAAAAAAAAACAGAGTTCAAAGTCAAACAAGAAATGGAGAGACAAGAGAAGAGAACATCCAAGGAAATTCAAAGGGAACGTAATTTCAGCTTCGCTTCACCCACAGATTCAGGCGAACTGGGATGGAGACGCGGAAAGTAAGTTGGTGTTTCCTTTAGCTAACAGCCTCCGTCCCTGTCCTACAACTCATCCCAAACATCATCGCATCTCTAAGCCCACCTTCTGTAATAGATACACCGGCAGTAGCAGCACACAGCCTCCACACAACCATAACCTAAAGACAGGGGAAGCACGTAAAATATAATAATTTTGTACATTTGCACAAAACGTAACAATAGTGCTCAGCATGGAGAGTATAGGGGCATTCCAAGTGCGACGTCATACTAGCGATTTTTTCATTTTTGCAGTAAATACCCCGTGTATAATGTTTAAATATAGTTTTGCAGTTTTTGGAAATAAAAATATCATATTTTGCAATTTTTTATACAAGTGCCGTAAATAATCTTTACTACGCGGGTCTCTATTAATACGCGGGTCTCTAATTGTACGCGGGAGTCCGAGGGGCTAAATGAAATAGTGCGCGCTCCAATAATACGCGGGTCTATAACAGTACGCGGGTCACCGGAAGTATTTTCAGTGTTTAAGTGTGCAGAAATTAGTGTAAACCTAACTTTTTAGCCACTGAATAGCTTGAATTAAATGATATATAATTTTAAGTCACTTAAAAGTGTCAAAGTTCTTGTTTTTAGCCTGCTTATTTCAACTAGTTACAGAGTAGAAAAAAGGTTAGTTTGAACAATACGCGGGTCTCTATTAATGCGCGGGTCTCTAATTGGACGCGGGGGTCCGAGAGACTGAATGGAATAGTGCGCGGGCGTACTATTAGAGAATTTAAGGTAACTATCACATCTAACTTTTTCGACAAATTAATTCTTTTTTTTTAAAATGAAAAAGTAACAAGGTTTGCACTTTTCAAAACTTGTAAATGCAACATTTTGCAGGTTTTGAAACATGTAAATATCCAATTTTGCACTTTTTAAAGCAAGCAAATATCATATTTTGCACTTTTTAAAAATAAAAAATAGAATCTTCACAGTTTTCGAAACTGGAAATAAATTATTTGACTTCTTTTGACAAATGAAAATATCACGTTTTTGTCTTGTTTTAAAACTTTTATATTTTGTGTATTTAGGAAGCCGTTCTGCAAACCTGAATGGCATAACGTCATAATTGCAAGCCTCCATATCCGTATATGTAGAAGCCGCCGGTGGCCTATTTCAATGTTTGATGTAGTTACTTATGTACGTTAAGGTATGAAATGAAAACGGAAGAAAAGAAAACTGGAGAAAATTTTGTTAGTTTTTCTTGTGTATCATCTTTATCTTTATCATCGTCTATTTTTATCTCGCTTTCTATTTTTTTTTCATCCCACTGTACTGATGTACATATACATATGCACATGTTTATGGAGTAGAGAAGGCTAAACATTTCGACTGACTTTCTTCAGTGGAAATAATATGGGGATATAAGTGGAGGGATAGTCTGTTTTCTTTTTTTGTCATATTTCTTCCTTTCCACGTATCTTATTCTCCTTTCTCTCACTCTCACTCCCTTATATCCCCCGCCTTTGTGTCCATGGAACATCATCGCTGGTGAATTATCTTCTCTTCCGATTACACAACCTTACAAGGGGAGAGTATGTGTGCTAGATAATACCATGATTTGCTTTTTTTCCTTCTGCTTCTTCGTCTTCTTTTCCTCTATTTCCATTCATACATGGTTTGATTACATACGCAAATATCAGTACGTTCACATGCCATCATCTTTTATTTGGTACGGCGCTCAGCCGTCTACGACTGCTGTGAGACAGTCTAATAACGAAAAGGAAAAACTGATTATGGTATGTTTCACTGTCTGCTCACGTACAATGTATATTTATTTCCTCGTACATTTCCCCATTTCCCTCGTCTCGTGTTGACTCAAGGAGAAAAAGGAATGTAAATGCAGTTAGTATATCAAAAAATTTAAAGATAAATAGAATGTCCAAATCAGCCCACACACATGGAATTGTGAAAAAGTTGTATGTACGTCTCTCCTAAAAACTCTAGACTGAGTACTAGGCTTAAACAACAACAGGTATTTAGGGTGCAATTTGCTTACGCATTCCTATTCGCAAGAAAATAAAATGTGAATGTCCTATGAGGAATGTTTTGTTGTATTTTGCGTAGAAACTCTTGTACTTGGTCTCAACAATTCCCAAAATAAATTTAATATAGTATCATGAAGCAATACAAAAAGCATCTTGTTTTTTTTTGTTCTTTTACCTCGTATGCTCTGTATGGCCTCACATTTTCATATTGAATCATCGCTCCCTTGATCCATCCAAATATAAAGTACTGGATAAATGTATTTGGGGGGAAAATAAACTATGAAATAGAAAGTCTAAAACCTGTTTTATTGAGAAACGAAAAGCCGCCCGAAATAAAACTTCCATTACGTATAGTTTGGCGCAGTTTTGTAGTTTTATTGGGTGGAGAAAGGAGCGGAAGGTAAACAAAGGAGTAGCGCTATGTAAATGGGAGATTGAAAGATAGATTATCATAGTCTAATAAATGCTAGTCGTCCAGTGATCTTAACTTGTATCAGTACCAGCAGTTGTACTTCGAGTAACTAATGCAACATAAGAGTGGAACAATCAACAGTCCAAAGCTTTGAAAGGGGATGTATCGTCGGTGAAGAAGCATTTTGACGCAAGTCCAGCCGTCCATTTTTGTGTGATTTTAGCGCAAGTATCAATAAATCTTGCATCTGTGGTTGCCGACTGTGTAAAACGCTGTGTACTTCATCTTAAATAGCGTAATTACACATTGTAGCCAAGACAAACGGTGACACAACATATTACCATACTATTAGAAGAAAGCAAAGCTCGTTTTTGAATATTTTTACATGGTAAACCCGGTATTAATCTTAAGGTTTTTCAAATATGAGCACAAATGGTATTTACATATACCTTTCAAAAACCATTCAAAAGTAATAGTTGAACTTTTTAAAACCAAAAAGATAGTATTTACACTTTTAAAAAACGGATAAAAATCATTTTTCAAAAATGGCAAAAACAGTATTTAAACTGTATCTAAATATAGGTACAAGTAATTTTTGGCAAACGTGCGTGTAAGAGGCTCATTATCGGGAACTGAAGTAGCCTCTGACACATTGCTATTAAGCGGAAGATGGCTTATCCCAGAATGCATCTTCACGGACGATCTGGAGCTGTAGACCTATAGACTAACGTAGATACTTCACCATACAATCACGACCATGCATACTGTTAGACTGGCTACTGAAGATCCCGTGTGTGTTTGGTGTGAGATGCTCGGGACCGGGACGATGAGAGGGACGAGACGCGCTGGTGTGACTTGCTTATCTGAAAGACAAGCTCATATAATAGGATTAAGCAAACACGAAGACAATGATGGATTACCGTGGAAAACAAGGTGATAAATCGCTATTCAATAAACTACCACACACTTCATAGCATTTCATTCCCTCTCCTTGTTTACATTCCCCAGCGCCATTCAAGAACAGAGCCTCTATCAATACATGACTGGATCTCCGTAATGTACATATCATATATGTACATCGTCGTAATTTAGACGAATCCAGCATCCGATTTCTTTAATATTATGCATACTCGTCCTTTATCTGCATTTTTTACACTCTTACAATTGACACGGGCTGTGGGATTACACCCGGGAGTCTCTGCCTCTCATTATCTCCAGCACTTACCGATTCATCACAGTCGGCAGTCATGTGTGCTTTTTACCATTTAGTCATCGCTGGTGACGATGCAAAATGACGCGTCTCCAATTTTTCTTGAAGGCAAAGCGACGCCCACCCAAGAAACAAAGGGATGCCTAGCTATAGGTGTGAAGTACATAGGAAGTTTCCGTAACGTTGCTTCAATACAAGGTGTACTTTGGATTAATTTGGTTCAATTTAAAGAGCATAATTTAAGTAGACGTTTCGCAGAGTTAAATGACAAGACTCAAAAATATTCTGTATTCTTTGCACTAAAATTAATGCCGATCTAATCAGGAGGCTTTCGGTCCCACAAATGGAAATCCCACAAATGGATTTTTAGTATCAATGCGCATATGCTATACAAAAGCTGGACGTTATCTAATTATTATTGCTGTTATTATAGGGTTTTATTCAATTTTCCAATTCATGGCACATGCACTTTAGATAGCAAAAAGAAATGCAGTGCTAAACACGAAAAGAGTGCACACATAATTTACTATAGATAACATCAATTGACAAAATTTAGGGTGGCTCAACTTTTAGCTTAGTCAGCTTAAAAAACTAATGCATCAGTAAATAATTTAGCAGTGAAAAATGAAGAAGCCTGGAGACTTATATCAAGCGCATCGGAAAAGAGAAACAAATTGGTTCGTAATACCTGATGCTTAACCAATTTGAACTAGGTACTTACTACTTTATACACATGCTAAACCTAGATTGTATAAAGATGGCTTAGTCCTTTACTTCTAATCTATTTATTTAGTAATCTAAGTAGGGTTGATATAGTAGATTTACGGTACCTTTCCTTTTTATAATAGACTAGATCAATGTTAGCCTTAAATATACTTGGTGTAGCATTGTTTCGAGTATATGGATCCAACCAATTACAATATCTCTTCGACTTTTGAAACTTGACTCAGAATTTTATCAGTAATTTGTTGACTTTGCTTTCTAAAACGTCCAGTTTAAGCTTCTTAGCTACATTTAAATAATTGGAATTTGATACATAATTGTTTGAAATAATACCCAGACATCTTTTTTCAACTGCTACAATCTCAGACATTAATGCCTTTGATATACACTGGGGAAGCATATCCTGGATTACTTCCTGTATAAAACTTGTAAATTGTGAGTAGTTGGCTCTAACTGAAGCTACTTTAGCTTTCCTAATTTATAAAAATGTTTTGTTAACGCTTTGGTACAAGAAAGCCAAAATGATTGCCCCAAGTTACTGAATTACATAATTGGACCCCTAAGAGTTTTGTCCTCTGGATAATAGGCATTGGTACATCACTGATTGTGAGTTGAACGTCTTTAAATATGTTGCATTCGAAAAAATCAATTATCATTACTATACATTTAGAATGGTTAGCTTCCATACTCAGCTCCATAGTTTTGCATATTTAGGGTATCACTATACGAAACTGTTTCCAACATGATCATGTCATCCAAGAATCCAGTAAAAGAAAGAAGCAAAACTTTACAAGAAAAAAGTTTTGCATTTTTAATAATATTATGTACTTGCATGTAAAATGCAACTTCAGCCCAAGCAGACAAGTATGTGGGTACATCCATGCAAATATCGTTCGGTGCACTCCTAATGTTGCGATTTGTATAATATTTTTGTTAGAACTGATTCTCTTATAATTACCAAGTAAATGATGGACTCTTGTAAAGGATAATTAGGTAATATAAATTTTGAGCTCGAGTTGGCAATTTCAAGTTAAATAGTACAGAGACCAGAATGCATGGGAGAAATTCTAATGATTTTTGCATGTGGATTTTTTGCAGTAATGTCGATCAAACATCTAGATTGCAATCATGCCATAGATCTGAATTCATTGAATAATATAGACAGGCCCTTGTGATGATACACCTATAATAGATGTATATAGTGAACTGCATGGAGATTGAGTGGCTCATTTTACTTGACGTGAGCGGGGAATAAGGCCTCAAGCACACACTAATACGTGATCACATGTGATTGAGAATCACAGACCATCTGGCTGCGCTACGAGTTTATCTCATCCCCAATAAATTACAAATTATATGTATACATGAATATAATTTTTGCATTATACTTTATCTCACTGATTATTGTTATTAAACAACTGTAAATTAGTTTAATGATGAAACAATCATTTTTCCAAAAAAATCTAATTCAAACTTTCAACATGAAGCTGAAAAAGTCATGCATACTCCTGCCATATCTCCTTTGCATCTCAATCCTCAATCATCTCGTTCTTCTAATAATGTTTAATTCTTTAGCAATCATTTCCCATCAGGATAATATCCTCTTTTGCAAAAATCAGGGTACCGTAATTCTAAGACGAGACCTACCAATTCACATTTTTTCACTCAAGATCTACACGTAAATCTACGTCGTGGACTGTGTAGTGCTGTAGTCTATATCTCCTATGACCTGGACCACAAGTATTGAAAATAGTTACATATTGTTAGATTTTTTTGACAATAAGCTGAAACCAACATAGGTACTATTCAACTCAGAACGAAATATAGCCAAACAGCCTCACCCCTTCCGCAGTTACCATAATGTAATGAATTAATTGGTTAATAAAACGAGGTTAAGAATGGCTGTTTTATCCGTTGAGAGTGTTGACAATTACCGTTATAAATATTACATTTCTAACTGGAAAAAAACCGAAGTCATGTTTGATAAGACCCACTTAACTTTGTATGGCCACTTCTTATTTGCCAAAATTTAAAAATCTATTCTTGGACTTGCACCCCCGCATCCCGTCATCATAGTATCCTGCATTATTTGTTGTTAGACTGAATACTTGTAGCCCATCATGCTACATCTTTAGCCCATACTGAAGCGGCTACACGGCCCAAGCCGTGTATGGTCCACGACATATTATGTACCTGCAGAGCCATTATCAGTAAATCTGTAGCATTTTGTATCTCATTGTATTGGAGTGTACTTTACTAAAGTATTTTATGTTTTCATCTGTGCACCTCTTCTTTTTTTTTGCTTCTGCTCCTTTTCTTCTTGGGTTGGGATGAGATTGTGCGGACTCATAAATTTAATGCAGAATGTGAACTTTGATGATTCCCATGTAAATCCCAGTGTTGTTTAGTTTGAGCAACTCCCGAGGAAGGAGTATAATATGCTAATGGATGCACCTGGATTT
The DNA here is from genome assembly GCA_034695205.1 of Dicyrtoma fusca. Classification (NCBI taxonomy): domain Eukaryota; kingdom Metazoa; phylum Arthropoda; class Collembola; order Symphypleona; family Dicyrtomidae; genus Dicyrtoma; species Dicyrtoma fusca. The sequence continues at coordinate 22,194 of JAQFZC010001434.1, read as the reverse complement.
AGATTTAGACTCCTCACTTGTACCCGCTAAAGCTGACTTCCCTCCACACGAATTTTGCTTCCTCCTGTACTTATTGCTTTCGAGTTTGACTAAGGACTGTGAAGTCATTTATGAGAGTCTAAAGCTGAAGATCTCTACAGATCTTCTGAGACAGAGGAGAGTGAGAATTTAAGCAACTCACTCCGCTTCATCGTCCATTATACAAATAAGACATAATGAATTCAAAACAAAGGCTCATCCATACAAATAAGATGAAGGCGTTTGCATAGTGTTCCGCCTTTACTCCCATTAACTTCAAAACCAGGTTGGGGATCTAGGCGTGCTTCGTATGTAGATACGTCTTCATTGCATATGACTAATGCAGTAGTTTAGTAATTCATGTTGAACGGAGGATTCCTAGTGTGTGGTATTTTGAGGAAAGACAGAGAGACCCTGGCTCAGTGGCACTGGCTCTCGCGTTCGCAGACGAATAATTATAGGATTGGGAAATTGTCAGATTATTGATGCTAAGTATGGATTTTTAAAGACGGGGTGGGCAGGGAGAAAATTAAAACTCGAGCAAAACAGAAACAGCATGTGAACTGGAAGCCACAGGAACAAGGTTTGTTAACGGTGGCCATGTTTTCATCTCAAAATAACACGGGTTATGCAGATCACTCGGTTGGTGTAGCTACAATTAACGCTGTAACCCACCAATGCAATGTACTACCAACTCCTTCATGGCTCCGGAACTCCTTCAGTTGTTATATGTTATAGCTACTTATTAAATTCAAGTTCTAGCTCCCACGCTATGCATTTTTATGCAGGTAGCTCAAAATAAAATATCAAGGTCAGATGTAAAGCTGCCAATTGTACTTTTGTTTGTCCCAAAACATCCCTATTTATAGTCTGCATATCGTCGGCGAAGAAGCATTGCGGCGTCCGACCAGTCCCCGATTTAAAGCATTCTCAGAATTCTGACCTGTGTTTATGAAAGCTGTAAATAGCAGTTGTTACGGCTGTAATAAATAAAATAGAACTGGTCGTCAAACTTGGCTTTGGGCCAAGTCAAAATAAATGCAGTGAGAAATCGATAAATTTTAATAAAAATGATGGAAAAATGTGCATTCGTTTTTATTTATGTACATAGCTTTAGTTCGCTCTTTTTCATTAATAAAAAACATGTTTTTTTCTGAATTTTCATTAAAATAGTTCAGAGTCAAGCAAAAGTACGTATCTAGTGAGTTAGTGAACGAGTGATCTATCGATTCTGATCTCTTCGCTTTGTTTGTTACATTGCCATTGTTTTCATTATTAGTCATTTTTACATAGTAAAAATATTACAATAGTTAGTTCTAAATTATTAATCCGGGCTGATTATAATCAACTAGAATGAAGTCCAGTCCAAAACATTGGGCATCGCAAGATTTGAATCGATCCGCAACAGCAGTTTGACTGGTTGTAAAACTTGCATAAAAATATAATTTTTCACAATTTGAAACTGTAATTGTGCTCTTGGACACTTTTAAATATTAGTTTAAATATAAGTCCTACATTTAGAAGGTATATATATCTCATAGTAAACATTTTTAAAAGTTACAAATATCCCTTTTCCACATTTTAAAAAGTACAAATATCCCTTTTACACGGTTTAAAAAGGCAGCTTCTACTTATTTTGAAAGAATTTATAGTGTAAGGCAAAGTCAATTACTTTTATGAACACATTGGTAAAACTTTTATTCTAGCGACTTGCGTCATAATGAAATTAAGGGGGCGCTGGACTTACGCCACAATGCATCAACGGACGATATCGTCTACAAAGTTGAAAAATGAGGTTAATCCAACACAAAATCATAGGAAATGCCTCACTTTACTCCTGAGCAGACGATATGTATTTGTAATTGCCCTGCACAAAGATTGCCCAATATGTAATGTCATATTTTTGTGTAAACCAGCGTCATTTTGAGAATTGGTTTTTGCATTAGACTGTTGAAAAATATCATTTTAATAATTAGACATCCGAGGGAGTCATGCCCATGGAGCTCCAGACGAGGATTCTTTAGAAACTGCGGGGTTTGTTTCATTCTACCTGCGTGTTCCCCTGCAATAAAATGTACGATGATTACGTTTGCCTGTGTAAAATTAACTAATAATTTTTATTCCTTCGCATTGCATTCGAGTGGATTGCATTCCATTCTCTTATTATGGTACTTGGGATGATAAAAAGCTTCCCAACCCATCCCGACTCTGCTCTCTGTAGTACTATATGGGATGAAGATAAACTCAGCAGCTCTCTGACCCATGCAGAGAAATAATAAGTGGTGGTGGATTGGATTCTAACATTGTCGACGGTTGAGTTAGGAGCATTAGGTGCTGACACCAGGGAAGGGACTTTTAAGCAAACCCTCGCTGAGACTAAATTTCAACAAAGAATTTTATTTAAAATTATTACTCGTCATTTCCATTTTACACGAGTCTCTGACTTTCAAAGTCCCTGTCTCAGAAGTTCCACTCGAACTCGGACTGGCTGCATATGGGCTGAGTGAGTAGCTGGCAGTGCAGTGTGGCAGTTTTCTTTGAGCTGAACAAGCCTCATTTTGTCACCATGAATGTGTAATTTCTGGATGCTGGTTTGACTTGCTCATTTAGGTCCTTATGGCTAGTTTCAAGCTACTAAATGAATCTGGCACCGTCCTCCATGTAGTTTTCATCGCTTCTGAGTAGCTTTAAGATTTGATTGCTACAGTACATGCCTGCTTTATGGCTAAAGTGTACTGTAATTTGGCATTCAAGTAGGTATACATAATCCAATGTAATAATAAGACTTGCAGAAAACAGGCTAATTTAAAAAATTTAAGTGTATGTATACACACACACACATTCGTATGCACTTTACTGTGGCTATACGAGCAAATGTTTAAAGTGGACAAATTACAATCCATAAATTAAGGCTTGGTATGTCTACTTGGGAAAGACGGGGCTAAAATATTGGCAAATAGCAACAACAAGTTCAAGAGGATCGAGCTTTGTTTTGAGACTGCACACACACACACATATTTTTCTGGAATTATACAAGGATAATAGAATTTTAAATATCTCAAGGCTCATTCCACGTCCAATCAATCATGTGCGGAATAGCATCCACCTGCTGTTTCTGTCTGGTTGGTCTAATGAACTGAAAAGTTTTTGATTGAGTGTTAGCAAATTATCAATGCACCACGGCACGACACACACACAACAACCACGGAGTGGCCTCCACCATCATCATAATTATTTAGAGAGACTGAGTATCAAATTTTTACTACCTCAAATTAAATTAAACTGGATAAAACTACTGGAGGCAAATGAAACTCATTGAAAAAAAAGCATCATGGGAACAGTATTTTACGACCATCAACCCGCAGATTATTTGCAGCAGGCACACTCGTATCAAACAGTCAGGAAAGAAATGTTATTTTAACAATGATTACTATGTGCTTGTGGACAGGTAGCATCTGTAAGGTGACTAGTATGTGGATTTTGGTTCAATGCAACGGGAAGGTTTTTGAATTATGAAGCAATTTAACTCCGGTTTTGGTAAACCGAAATCATTAACTTGTAGAGTTAACTGTAATTAGGTATTAGAAACATGGTTCTTAAAATAAAACTGCAAAACCAAACAACACGAAGTTACAAAGACTGTGACGCTAATGCATAGAAGATAAAGCGCAGCTTGATCACGAGATTCGAATGATTTGATTCTGGTGTCTAAAGTACCTTAAGAGAAACAAAGAAAGGTTGTAAGTTGTAAGCTACTAGAGAATAAGCACACTAGCTTTTTAAAATACTACAAGATTTCAGTTCGTATTTAGTTTATTAAACTAAAAGTAAAGTAACAAACAGTATTAGGTAAATATTAAAAATACAAGTTTTGAGTTTAAGCCAAAGCAAAGCAAAGCTAAAGCATCTAACAGTAAAAGAAACAAGTAAAAATATAAAGTAAAAGAAAATGATTAGATTACAGTTAAGCTTAGAGCAACGTTTCAGAAAACAACTCAAGATCAAGTCACTCACAATGTGTAAAAGTAAACACAAATAGAAAAATAATGTTATTTCATCACTTACAGAGTTTACTTAAAGGTTAGTAATTTATACTCATAACATCAACAGATATCAATCGTACAAGACTAAAGGCAATAAATTCCATTGTAAACATAGGTAGCTTTGATGTGTTTTCCGTCCTACTTCAACTAACTGTGATTAAAAAAGTTGGGTGGATTTTCTATAAATCGTACAAGTAATCCCTGCTTTTTCTCCTTAAATGCCAAGGATTTACAATTCAGTTCATCAAAGAAAATACGTACAGAAGCGCAATCAGCACCTCAAAAAGAAGTGTATTACTTTCTACTTTTCACTTTCTTGCAATTACGCAATCCACAGTCCATAAATGTATAGGTACATAAATGTACTAGGGTACTACATATACTAAATATATTATGAGCTAAATAAACACAATACCACCGCACCGGCTATTGCCTTGGTACCTACTTTATTTATTTAAGTGATATACGGTATTTAGTTTCTATCGTCGACCTTGATTTCAACCCACGATTGACACGGTCTGAGTAATAGAAATGCAAACATTGACATAAATATTGTCATTAGCGGTAAATGGATGTGGAATCCATTTCCAGACTACCCAACAATAAGGCACGTACATTATAGCACGAGCTCTGTTAAATAAGCATTGAATAAGTACAGCTGGATTGCCACAAATCTATCAAGTGCCATTCGAAGCTATTTATTATGTTACAACAATGATCCAACGTTTATACTGTGTGGTTATCCATTACCAAATAAACGGATTTAGGTTTACCAGGGACTAACAGTAGGTATGTATTTAATATTTATGTGTAGGTACTTGGTAAGTGAACAATGAAATGAAAATCTAGGTTATTGAGTCTCCCTGAGGCATTAGACGATACAAAAATTCGGAAATAAAGTTAATTAAATGATAAAGTGCCTAATTTCGTAACATTGTACATCACAATAATGTTGACTATTCTGTAGGTATTACCCATAAAAACGAGGTTAAATTTTGGATAAGATTTTTAAAAATTTTGTTTTTTGATTTTATGAAAATTTAAAGATTCAAGTCATAGCGATGCCCGTTGGAGTTTGATATTTCATACAGGTGTACGGATCGTGCCATAATTATACAGAACGTGACGGAGGCGTTTCTGGTTCCTTGAGATCCGTTGGAGCCTTATTCAGTGGCCATGCTGAAGTGGTGGTAGAAATCCCAGGTGACTTGACTTTACCGAACTGGCCTCGCATTTCCTCCCTTCTCTCATCTTGGCCTTAAACACTAGGAGGATATTATGTCTACTTGCAACTTGTGCTTCTACTCTTCCCTTAAGCCATGAGAAGGAGTCAACTCTATTGATAAATAATCTGGGTAGAAATAGAGATGCAGATGAAGGAGAGAGAGAGAGAGCTGGAGATAGGATGCCAGGGGACGTTTCCATCACGTAGCATGTATTTCTAATCCTCTTATGTAATTATTTTATAGTTCAACAGGTACTGTGTGTGTATATATATATATGTGTGTGTGTGCAGGAGGGAAGAATTACTCACTGGTAGATCACTATAAAATTCCACCGTGAGCACATCTGTATAAATAAACCATATCGTGGAGTGCATTTTATCCAAGAAATTTCCCTCCACTTTTATTAGTCCTAGTCTCCTTTTCTCATCTTCCTCAGACATCCTCATGATTTACTACGAAAGGAAAGGGAGCGTATTATTTTCCATTGTGCCGTGGCGGCTGTGCAGGTGTATATGGTGCTGGTTACGATGCAAAATCAAGTGCAACCAATACTGCTTAGCAGCAAAGTGGTACAGGTAAACGCTCTAAGTTGCAAACTGCAGCCTGTACATAAAACCTGAACAAAATTCCAATATTTTCCTATTTTTCTTAACAAACGGACTCCCGGTGTTATGTGTGACAGCGAGTTTTTGCATGTTTTACAAATTGCATAACCGTATTTTAAAGGTTTTAAAATAGGTACGTACATCTTGTTTTTAAATCCTTTAAAACAAGGTCAAATAGGGTATCTGTATCATTTAAAAAGTGTAAATTGAGTTTTGCATGTCTTGAACAGTGCAAATTGTGTTTTTGATTGTTTGTAGAAGTGCAAATCGAGTTTTGCACGTTTTGAAAAATGAAAAGTGAGTTTTTCCATGTTTTGAAAAGGGCAAATTGAGTTTTTGCATATTTAGAAAAGTTTAAATTGAGCTTTTGGATGTTTTGAAAAGTGTAAATCGAGTTTTTGCATTTTGAGAGACGAAGTAAATCCATGTACAAAGCCAAATGAGAAAATATTGTGCTTTGAAGCTTTTACTACACGCGTCACTTTGCATCTTAACCAGCGATACTCAGCGCACTACATGGAGCAGAAATGTGAGGTTTTCAGTTCAAAATTATGGCTTGGCATCCTGTACTACAGCAACAGGGGATTTAGATTTATTTCCAGCTTCAACTGAATTACCTTGATATACATACGTCATAGAAGTGATGTATCTTTATTTTTTGTTCTTAAAACCTCAAATCTCAAAGTAGTCCATAGTCCATAGTTTGTCTCCTAATAATCTCATCATTTTTGCCTTGTATTATAACCTATCAATTCATGAACGTACATACCTATATGCAACTACTATACCGAATGCGTATTATGATCGCCTTAAAGATAATAGTATATTAATTTATGTAATGATAATAATTACTCCACCATACTCAATACTGATCAAGAAAAACCAGATGTATTTACCGGTGCTCACGGTTTCTTCATTTCTTGTAAGCGCATGCTGCGAGGAGCCCAGCGTGGGAAAATAATTTAATTATTGCATTACTGCTAACTTGCGATTATGTCTGACAGGGCTTTGATTCGAAAATGATATTCTCCCACTTATTTTTAAATGTAAACATCTTTAGGACATTTCAGGCAAGCTTAATGGATCACGCCATCAAGTTTTCTGGTTTTTTTTCATATATTTGTGCCTTCATGACCAAAAACTATAGAATTCCTATAATTTCTTGTTGAAAAGAATACGGATGCGGAGACAAGGTAGGATTTTGACGAGAGATCACCCTGGGATGACCACACGAACGAAATTAGATTGGCATCCCAACCAGCAAAACCATTAAGTTCCTTATAGTTATCTACGTCATTGTGTACACAAATCAGACAGTGGTGTCTCTAGGCTCACTTTAAGTGTAGGCAGGTACGCGATAAAATACAGCTCTTGCAATTGAAATTTTAAAGAAATTAGTTAAAGTAGTTTGGAAAGGTGAAAGTGTGCGATAATCTTTATAAGGAAACCAGGTTTATGCTTTTTTGTTGACCAAAATGTGCTGAATAATGCTTTCTTTCCGCATCGATTATGATCAAATATGCTAAAACGTCAAATAGGACTTTTTTAAAATCAATTATTATACTTTTTAAAAGGCTCAATTATACTGTATAATAAACCTGCGTTTTAACTAAATGGCTGGTGGCTATTTTGTGGCAATATTCTTTGCTTCGCAATACTAGAAATTACTAGAAACTGAGTGCTGAAAATTTTTGTTTGAGTTCTTTCGAAAAAAGAGTTTTTCGTAATCTCATTTTTGCTTTGTAAATTCAAGCCAAAAACGTGGTTTTTAGAACCTTCAAGCTTCAGTTATGATACTTTATGCGTTTCCCAATCGCATTACGCTGTTATGCTTTCTGAAAATTCAGTTATTTACATACATATCGATTCTACGTACTGTCAAAAGCTTATAAACCTTAAAACGTGTACGAAATCATTATTTATGCTTTTAAATGCCTTTTAGGTTTCCTTAGTGGTCAATTTTAAAGAAATCTTTTCACACCTGTCAGCTCTACAGCTTTTTCTAAAAGACCTCATTTTGAAAAAATGTTTTCGAAAGACTTTCCTTTATAAAAGAGCGTTTTCGAACTTTGAATTTATGAAGAAAGACCTTGCTGTTGTTTCAAAATAGAGGGATTTAACAAAAAAAAAATGAAGATTTTAAAAACATTATACATACTTAACAACTTGTTTAAGGTTTGAGAAAAATTTTGTCGTATTTTGGGGCTTCTGTTTTAGGTCCCTTGGGCCATTGACGCTGTGCCTACACCTACATACATATGTACAGGACCGCGGCTGAAATCAGTCGCGCAAAAATGGTACACGCATAAAAAAAAGTTGTTCTAAACAGTTTCATAAGCATTTTCGATGTACTGTAATCTCTTTGGGGTAAAAATCTCGAATCTCGAATCAATTCTTGAAAACAATCGCGTTCCTTGCATTGACATATTATGCCTTGACATGGGATTCAGAAAAAGCGTCGCATTAATTAACCATAAAAGTCAACTTGGTTCATTTAATGTGTTTCCACCACAGAGCAGAGCCAAAAAGGATATTAGTATCAGTAGATCCAGTAATCGTAGTTAAAAGGATTCAAATTCAGAAATCAACACAATCATCACTATAGACTATGATACATGTAGCAGGTTGATTGGTGCACTATAGGGAAGGACGTAAGTGCCGGCTTTGCCGGCAACAGGTTTGCAATGAAAGGTTCTTATGAAAGTGTGCAATGGTGTTGACGTCTCCTTCGAAGACGGTACCATACACGCAGATATGTACACAGCGATGGAATTCCGCAGCCTAAAATGTAATGCTCAAATCCTGTGTCCGCAATAAAATTCTTAATGTTACATCTTACATGCTACGCAAGATCCTAGTCACTATACGTAAGTACGAGAGTACACACACACACACACTATTAAAATGAAATGAATTCTGCGGATAGTTTCTGGCACAAGTTTCCATAATCATTGGAGGACAATCCCACATTCTATGAATGAACGTAGGCGTACAGTGAGGAGAAGAAAGGCTGCCTTAGCAACATTTTAATCCATCAACGCAATCATAACAATTCATTGTGTCAAGTTTTTTCTTCTCTCATTTCAAGACTTGTACTTTTCTACAACCTGGTGACAATTGCGATGACAATCAGCTACAAAGACCTTCTTTGTAACCATATTATGCTCCCTATGTAAATACTCGCAGCCACTCAGTGCTACCTAATACAGTAAAGAACCAAGTTGTATCGTGTCGTAAATACTATTTATCGTTAGCGAAGACGCATTGTGACGCAGGTCCCACCATTAATACATTTTATCTACGTAATCACGATGTACACAGCTTGCACCAAAAACAAAGGAGCATGTATATTTTTGGTTTTGAAATACAAGTGAGCAAATAGTTCGTGTACGTATTAAGCCCTTGATTCTAATTTTTTACTCATAAATACATAGTACATGTCCACCCTCAAAGTTTGAAGTCTCGCACGATCAAACAGGTGTTACGGCACGAGAAGCTGTTAGTATCTGTGTACCTCCAATAGCTATGTACCTTCCAATACGTTTGTGTCTGTATTAAAATATCTTGGAGAAAAATATGAAGACTTTTTTTCTCTAAGGCATCCCTTTTGCTCTCTGAAAATAATAAAAGCATGTAATGTCTAATATTCTTTCGTGTGCTATCGGTCTCTCTTGGTCTTTACTGACTCTTGGATTAAATAAGGTGAACTAAAAAAAATTATATATAATGGGGCATGCACCTCTCAGTTTTTCTTAATTTCTCCATCTCATGCTTCCTCGGAAGGTACTGTACGTACCTACATAAAGAGATAGGTAGAGGTGCTGGGCTACAATCTTGATCTTGGTAGAGAAGACCACGAAAAAAGAGCAAAAACTTACTTATCATCATCTCCAGTCTTGAGCAGGCAGACAGGCGGGGGGAAAGGACAGGAGGGCAATTTGAGCTGAACAACTTAAAGCCGTGTAGTGTTCGCGTCAACTCGAAACTTCTATCGTCCTTATGTAATCTAGTGTGTGTGTGTGTGTGTGCATCCAAATCTAAAATCCAAACGGATGGGCTGAGCTTGGAAGATAATGATTACAGGAAGGCACGCTATGGATGAATATGAAAGATCAAGTGTACTCGTACACGCATATTGCATGGGAAGGAAGAAAAAAAAAAGAAAAAGAAGTCTTTGAGGAAAAAGAAATGAGCAAGGGGTAAATGATTTGACTGGGACCTAAAAAGAAATCCTCCTCAACGTATCTATACTACAAGAGATTCAAAGGATTCATCCAGCAAAAACATTTACTCTATAAAGATAAGAAGGAGCAGTCTCGGTGTCTGTACTGTACATAATTATGTAGGAAGCAGGATAATAAAGGAGCCTTGCAAAAATGACATCATAGCATATGGCCTTAAAAACAGCTCTCAGAAAGAGGCTCAAAATAAAAATTAGGTTTTGAAAAAGTACAGAACACATAATATACCTCATTATACGCTTTCAAGAAAACCATTGAACGGTGGATTTACACTTTTTGAAAGAGCATAAAAACATAATTTAACCTTTCCAAAAGAAGCAGAAAGGGTATTAAAATATTCAAAAAGTGTAAACACTTAACATTAGTGCTTTCACAAAATGCAACAGAAGATTTTATCTTTTTGAAAGAGTGTAAAGCAAAGTCATTTCTACAGATCTGGTCATACTTGAAAGGCCCCTAAGCACCAGAGAGATGACCCGACCCCTTCACATACCTACCAACCTTATACATAGGAGAAAGAAAAAAGGCAAAAGTCAAAGATAATGGTTTCTTTATTAGTGCTCAAAAGTTATCGTATCAATTCCATGTATACGGTAGAGATCTCCAAGTCCAAAAAACTAACTACATCGTTATTTTATACATTCCCATTCCAATGGTGCGCCTATCAGTATGCTACAGGGTTAAGTCGTCTCTCGTCCACATCATTGTATTGGACAGAGAGAGAGAGAGAGAGAGAGAGAGACAGAAAAAAAATTGTTACCATGTATATTTGTGAGGGAGATAGGATAAAAGTGTATAAAAACCGGCCTGACCAGGACGCCCAGCATCTTTAGGGAAGATAAACAAGAGAAATTATGTACGCGAGAGCGATGAACAGCATGATTGCTGAAGCTGAGCGTTATTGGGATGGAAATCTTGGGATTATGGGATGCTGCTCAAGATCAAGACATGCTTTAGGAGTGCATCTTCTCACTCTCACAGTCTCACAGAGACCAGCAGTATTATACACTTTGTACTTTGTAGGTATGTAGCTTCTAGCATGGGAGCATGGTGAGAGAGCAGACAGCCACTTTTATTTTATTTTTTTTTTCCTCGAAAGAACGCTGAAACAAAGTTGGACAGAGCCGATCATTGTATGGAAGAGACTTGTTAGACTATCCTGCATTGTACTCTACCTGTTTATCCCCGTCCGTTGAAAAAGAGACGAGATGTGTGTAGAAAAAGTGTATGAGGGAATGATAAAAAGCAGTTCGAGAGTTCTCTCTCTCTCTCTCTGGCCAAAGCTGAAATCTGACCAGAAAAAAAATTGAGAGTCTTGATAGTCGAAAAGTGAGCGAGTGAGCATATAGGGATCCATAAGAATTTATAAGGGTGAGAGACTGACTAGTGAGAGAGAGATGAGATGACGAGAGAAAAAAAAGATGTGTGGAAGAGAGGAATATGGAATAATAATGTAAATGTGATGGGACGACGGTATTTGGGAAATGGTGAGAAGTTTCTGTAGATTTCCTTGTCCGTAAGACTTAATGCAATCAGTAAATCACCCGAGGAGCCAAGGAAATCTTGGCGTTTCACGTCGGAAAGCCTCGCCCTATTCTACATGCGCCCAAGGCAAACTCTTTCAATTCAATCCCACCGACCCATCCAAATATTACCTCACTAGTCAGACGAAACCCCCCCCATCCAACTTGTCTTCCCAAATAGCGAAACACCTCTAGCCTTCTGAAAGCCACTTCTGAAAAGTTATAAACAGTGCAGTGTAATTACTTTTTTTAGTAGTTGTGCTTTCAAAAATGACTTAAACTTGATTTCGAAATTTTGCAATGGTGCAAATGGTAATATTTAGGTTTTTTGGGTTTTTTAAATACGGAACACGGGCTATGACCACATTCATTATGGAAAAAATACATTATGAAAAAGTGTTATCTACATCCCCCAAAAAAAGCTGTACAAAAAGGGATACATATTTGGGTTCCCGGCAACTGGCAAGCAATCCCAGAAAAAGCTAAATGTAATATCTACATCTCCCAATAGGGCAAAAAAGGGGCATTTTAGTTTCAAAAAAGGTTTAAACATGATTTATAAATTTCGAAAAGGCAAAAAGGTGGAAACCATGATTTTGGGGTGTTTTAAAATAAAATAGGTGTATCTACGTATTATAATTCTAAAAACAAAATTAACAATTAACATTAATATTACAATTACCTAATCTTCTAAAAATGTGAAATAAGGCTTATATATATCTTACAAAAACATTTTTAGTATATTTGGGCTTCAAGAATATACTGAAACAAGGTTTAACATTTTTTAAAAGGTTACAGATACAAATCATGAGATAAGGTGTTTGAAATCAGACAAAAAGCTACACTCTCGAAAAGTGTAAAGCATGGTATTGGTATTTACAATTGGGCAGAAATTATTTTTCGATGACGTGATAATTGCAAGTCTCCGAACCAGCACTTGAGAGTATCAGGATAGACTACTAGTAGTAGGTTTTTGGATCTTTGGATGGAAGATGTAATACATACTACGGATACCCCTACTAGTACGTCTACGTGCTTACGTGCTACGTATCTCATCTTCCCAACATCCCAACTTGAGGTGATCTTCTTCTGCAGCATCAGCTTTCCATTACGCGTCCTCTCATTTCTCACAATTAAATTCTTATTCTTCGGCCAGGCCAGAGACACGGCTGTAGCTCTCCAATAATACACCTCGTCCATCCATCCGAGACTCAGGTGTACCAAAAGGAGCAAAGTAAACATTTAATTTAATTGGCATTTAAACTATTTAGTTTCACTCCTCATCAACCATGTTGAGTCTTCAGCGGTTTCGTACAAATCTCACATAATATTCTTGGGACTTGGGAGACCAAATTATCCGTGGCTGGTTGACTTGGCCTTCATTTGGTCATCCGGTTAAAGCTTGCCGTCCCCAATCCGTTGCGTATCACAATAATTCCTGGTACTTTAAAAATTCATTTTTAAATTTTGAGCAGGCCGTTAAAAGTTCGTGGAAAGTGAAAGAACCCCACAAAGGTTATAATTTATTAATAGCTAATGGTGTTTCCATAAAACAGATTATTTTTAACTACGGTCAACGGTGAACTGCTGTGTGATTGCTAAGCTATTCGAGTGTACTGCAGCTGTAGTGTTGAGTGTTGGTGGTAGTCCAATCGATTTAAATGCTGATGAAGACTTAATTACAAAAGTTGCACACTTTTGGCTTTACATATTGCAGCAGAATCTGTATTGTGATTGTGATTCATGATTTGTGAAGATATTATTGCAACAGTCAACAGTCAACAGTTGACAGTTTTTAAAAGCTAAAGCTTTGCTTAGGACATTCAACATTTGACATTTTTCCGGACAGCAAGCTTGTTTTTGAATTTTTTTTAATGTTACTTGATATCTTCGGATCGTTAAACTTTAAATTTGCTGGTGGGATGCAAATATTTGGATTTCAAGTTAATAGCTCGTACATTTATATCGGAACTGGAACTGTAAGTGGACTAGGTAATTTATGATCATCAATTTTTTTTATTCATTTCATATTTTGCTTTTTACCTTCAATCTTTGACCTTACGATTTAGTGTTTTTGTTCTATTCAACCGTATTAAGTATTGCCAAAGCCTAATCACTAATAAATGTAGCTGGTCACTGGTAGTTGATAATAATAAAATACGTACAATATAGGTTCCACGTTGATTATTTATAGTAATTGCGTTACACGCGAAATCGACTGCATGTAGTAACTCGAACTTCGGCTCAGTAATTAGAGTAATTGCCAACGAGGCAAATTAGTGGATTTAATTCGTTTAAGTTAAAATATAGCATACAGATACTTGATAATTTCTATTTTCTATTAAAGTAAACATTTAAAAAGTACCTAGTATAATTGTTTAGCTTACCTAATAATTAACTCTACTGTATTTTGTGACTTCTACCTTTCTGTTCCTGTCTCTTACATCTTAGGCATCCATATTTTGTTCTAACTACTAATCAATCTACTAGACGATGAGTTTAATGGGAAGCATAATGTTCGAATTTTTCTGATTCAGTTTTTCACCAGCGATAGGTAACGTTATTATTTAATGAAGGATTCATCAGTGTTTTTGCACATTAGCAATTTGTCAGTCAGTCAGGAACATTGGGATCTTCTCAGCCCGTTTCCGTCAAGATTTTCCAGGGCTAATTTGGCGGGTATTATCTAATAATCTGCCAAGAGTAGCTTATAAATGAAATGTAACTAAAATTGTGTAAAGCAGTTACAGTACATTTTTAAATGTCAAGGACTTCCTTCAGACGTTGAGGGCACCTATTTCCCGTTCGAGTTCTTGCATCTTGGTAGCCCCAACGCCAAATGCTGTATTAGCTCGCAGGGCACATTCGCCCCCGACTTGCAATAGCTTTTTCGGACCCCGACTGTGTGTTATTCCCATCTACGATTTCCTATTCCCAACCTAGTTATACGGTAAAAAAACAGCTCTTGTTGGCTGGTAATTCTTGCAACCCGGCTGCTCAATAATGATGCCGACCAAATTGATTTAAAAAAAATCAGCTGGAAACAACCGTAGTATGTCTCCTAGAAGGCGGGTATTTCGCATCTTCCAGCCGATGCAGCTGAAATTGATTTAGTCCCAGCCAAATTTTTAAAATAAAAAAATTGATGGAGATCGGCTGATAACAGCCCAAAGTATCTGACTGACAATAAGCATTAAGACTATACATTATTACGGGCAGTGTCCGAGTATGTAGGTAGGTAGGTACACTGTAAACAAACTGAAATAGCACTACCCTTCCTTCCGTTGCGGGCAAACTAGGTTCGTGTACCGATCGGTACATGGTTTAATGTTGTGAGCCTTAATTTGATGAACAAAATTCATAAATGCTGTCTAGGAGTAATAAAGTTTGTCTTTTACGAAAGTGTATATTTAAATATAAAAACAGAATAGTTTATCAAAATATATATGTTGCAAGAATTACAGGCTGAAACAGAATATTGTATAATAAGCAGGAATTTCCGCTGTTCGTCTGTTTTAATTAACAATTAGCTGCACGTTAGTTAAAAGTAGTTAACTGATATCATCAGAAAGGGGGAAAGAAGGGAGCAGTTAGTTCCCATGCTCCATTATTTTCAAGTAGGTAAATGGAATTGAGTTTTAACAGCTAAAAGGCCAACCACAACAATGCATTTTGCTACTTCCGTTGACTAATGTGATTGTTAGACCTTTTAAGAACTATTGAGTTATCAATGACTAGGGTGTGAAATCGGCTTTTATAATGGTTTTTAACAATGTCGGATTTCACACGCTAATCATTGATAATCTACAAATTGTTGAAGTTAATAACGATTAACGTCGGAAGCGAACTCAAGTCTTAAAGTACCAAACTTCAGATAGGTTTCTGACTTTAAGATCTCTTCTTTTTGGTTTCCTACCATACCCTGCATTCGCCCATATCGAAACCAATTGGATACCCTCTTAAAAAATGGAGGCAGCGGTACTCCTAAGGAGAGTGTATCAGTTTTCCTCAAAACATTTTTGCTTGTTTAGCACTTTTTTTAGAGCATTTTTGCTATGCTGAGAGGTATGACATGACATGAGAGGCTAAGAAACAGAAAATATGACTTGTACCTTATAGATGTAGGGGGGAATGCAGAGTATGGCTTCACTAACCTAATTTAAGCTAATATTTTGACATTTCTTTCTTCCGTAATTTCTCGCAGTACTGATTTCAAACACCAATAATTTTTTGGGGAACAGGAATCTGCTATGCTTTATATAAAGTTGTTAAACGAAAAACAAAGGAGAAGCTTTCAGACACCGAGTTGTTGGCAGTAGCAGAAGATCTAAAGTTACCACTTATTTTGGAACACGACTATGGAGACTATCGTCTTACATGCCAAGCAGCAGACCCCATCGCTTCTGCTTTTCTCAAAGAAATCCCTAAACGTTACTTCAAGTTCAACGATGCTCTTTTCGACTTCTATTCCACGCACTTTACTAAAAAACGCGTACTTAACCTTCTTTTTATTTATGTCTTACAATTTATTAGCTTAGTAATCAAAGCTTATTTCTTGAATTTAGTTTGTTAGTTAGTTTTACTAGTACAAGACTTGCGTTGATGGTGATGGATTATCTGTATAGATTAAAATGATGGATCGTAATATTATTGTAGCATAATTCAAAAGGACCTCAGGATTTAATTGCTACGTCGTTTATTCTTTTATTCTAGTTTACACGCTACAGAAATGCATTAGTAATTGGAAGCCAAAGTGGCCGGTTGGTATTCGAATTAGCCAAACTATTTAAAGACGTGAAAGGAGTGGACTTGTACTTTTCTAGAGTTGTTACTTGCTTCCGATTTCAAAACGAAAACCTTGTGAAGTACGATTTCCCCCTTGAAGGAGTTTATAGAACTTCCAGCAAAGTCGTTTCAGTTCCGAAACAATTGCCCAATTTTAAGCACTTCCACCCTGAGACGGATGATTTCAAATCTATTGAAAAATTACGCAAGTTTAAACAGGTATATGGATACACTTGCTTTCATTATGTAAATACTAGCATAGGTACCCACACAAATAATAAGCTTATCACTTTTACCTAATCTACTCGTATATTGATACATTGTACTTGCGTTCGTGGATCTCTAGATCCCTTTTTACTATTTGAGTTGTGTTGTTGCTGTCCGCTAGCGCATGCCAAGACTATCATACCTTAAATAATATTAGTATACATACCTATTTATTTAAGAATAGCCTACATTAATTCATTGCGTTTTTATGACTAGGAGTTGCTTTTAAAAAAATGCTTTTAGTCTTCATGATGATAGTATTTTAAACCCACAAACAAAGTTGGACAGTTCGAGTAACTTCGTTGAAAGTTTTTCGAAATCTGAATAGGTACCTAGGTACTGTGTATATAATTACGTATATGTCGTCCGTTAAGAAAGTATTTTATTATTTTGTAATATGTTTCATTTTGGTTCTTAGCAGATGGTATAGTAGTTCAGAAAAGAACAGTTCCGTATACGAAATAAATTGGCTCAAAATGAAGCCATTTTTTAGAAGACATAGAAGCTGCTTTGAGTTTATTTTTGTTTTATTTTGGTACCGAATTTTAGATAATTAATAGTAAATTCGAAATTATGTAAAATATGTATGTAGGCATATATGTTCGTGTTCAGAGTTTTCAGTATGTTCGCGTTGAAATCAGTAATCCGCTTGTGTTAAGTGCATAGGTAGTTTTATTGTAACCTTTGTCTACATCGCACGTTTGAAATGCAAATGACTACAAATTGTGCACTACAATCAGATGTGTAGCTAGCTGGATTCGTGAATTAAAATGTCTGATATTGTTTTACAGCACAAAGAAAATGTTGAATTTATAAATGCTGACATTGGAAATCTTTCTGAGCCGTTGTATCTGGGACAGTATCAAGTTGTGTTTATTACTGATGAAATAAGTGAAGCAAGCGATCCTGAGGGTGTACTTAGAAATGTACATCGTTATGTAGAAACGGATGGACTTTTAATAATATACACAGATTATAACTGGAACCGCACAACCAATCAGGTACGTTTTAGCCTTTATAAAAAGTGTAACTCGTTGACTATGCTAAGTTTCAATTTTAAGTAAATGCAAACTGTAAATCACGTATTGCAATTGCAGGCATTAGGATTCGGGAAATCTACCATAAAATCAAGTTTCGATTTCCTGAAGTTCATGCTACTTGGGTTTTTTGACTTGGTCGACGAGAAAAATATACCTGATGTCGTAGGGGAATCTTTAAGAACCTGCACTGTGCGAAATCTCCACGTAACAGCGTGGGAACGAAACTCTCGGCCTATTTTACCGTAGAAATATTATCTTCGTAGTGCAACGGTGCTGCTGTGTTCTGTACAACTCAGAATGGAACTACTGCATGAGACTGGAGTGTTAATTAGTGAACGTGGAAAGAAACAATATTAAGCAGCAATTCCAAATTGGGGAAAATATTTGTAGCAACGGTAGTGTTTCCTGAAAATGTGACTCTATCATTTTCGGTGTAATCCTGTAATAAAATAGAAGAATGGGGGAGCCAGCTCTTAAACGGCCAAAGCTATTGGCTAATCTTCAAGAGGAAGATTGGACACGATGGTACGGGAATTTGAGACGACTCCAAGATAAATTACTGTCTGGGTGTCTCTGCAGTGTTGACATAATAGAGCTTCAGCGGCCACTTATTCCTTCACTGATGACAAGAGACTCGGATTTTCCTAAAGAGTACACGCTCCAGTTTATAAGTACAATCAACTTGTTGAGTGACGTGGCTCTGGGTCAGCATGCGAAGGGTTTTATATGTCCCAAGGTATTGGATATGGCGACAGGCGTGTCGGCGGATGGAGGCATATGGGAACTCCTTCTCGAATCTTTAAATTCTGAGGACAGATTTATTTCCTACGCCACCTCAAGATGTCTCGTTTCCTTTCTTATGTGGACTAAGTTGCCCAACTTGGATGAGATCTTCAATGATTTGTTCAACAGTGTATTCCTGGAGTCAGTAACGAATCCTATGAAACTTAGCCAGACGTTGGATGTTATTCGTGGAATAGTTGAATTTAAAGATGAGGACGACCATCCGCTGGACCTGGACGAGGAAAGAAGTGAGGGGGAGGCTTTGGAAGCAGAGCCGCTTCGAAGTAGAAGTGCGTGCATTAAAGTCGAAGTAGACACTGAGATAGAAAGTGAAGTGAAAAATATGTGCATTAAATCCCTGGAAAGTTGGTGGACACGACTTCTCTCTAAGTTTCACAATTTATTATCCAACTACGAGGATAAAAACGAAGCATCCATTCTAACTTTTCTCTCTTTATGGCAGAGCGTGATCTCTGTGAAAGCAAATCTTAGTGTAGTTGACACAAAGCACTTTCACATGCAGTTGGAGTCCTTTGTTCCTCATTTGAATGCAACACTTCCCTCAGTTGTCTGGAAGAAAATATTAGACGTTTTCTCAGAGATTCTGTGCTACGGAAGTACTCTCTCACTCCAAGATTGTCTGGCTGACGAACCCTGTAATCTTGCTCATTTAATACTTCGTTCTGTGAAAAATCGACACTTTCTCCAGGGGGTCCCCTACTCTCGGACTTTTACCGGCTTTGGTGGATCTACTGTTGGACCTGTTGATTGGGAGTGGGAGAGTTCAAGCCTTGTACTGCCTTCAAGTCATGCCAGTTGCACAACAAGTGTATTCCGTAAACACTCATTTGAGTCTGCTAATTCATCATCTCATCATCTAGTATCGTCGGATGGTCCCACGTCATCCAAAACTGTAGCCGCTTTTCCCGCGACAGCTTCCAGTAGTAATCAGTTGAGGTGTCCTCCTAAATTACTTCAGTTTAGACCTCAGAGCCAATCACTTCCGTGCCATAAGCCTGGTGGAAGCCCTAATCCTGGAACATCATGCGCCATACCGAAACACACCAAAGATACTGAATTAATTCCTTGGAGTTCTAAGCCGCCGAATGTACCCTCGACGAGCACTATCCGTACCACTATTTACATAGGACCTTCGCCAAATGCGGTAAGACTGGATGATAGTTATGAAGATTCTTGTGGAGACCGTTCGCTTTTACAAAAAATAGTTCTTGTGGTTTTGAAAAGTGTTGCTGTGACAGTAAAAGAAACTCGTGCTGAGTCGGACAGTGATGATTCAGCGTCAGGTAGTTCGGACTCCGAATCTGATACGAACGATATGGTCATAATTGAGAGGTCCATTAGGGAAGTTTTTCAGCAAGTTGATAGCTTTATCAAGTCCCTGTTACCGTTTCATCCCGCAACTCCACTCGGGGAGTGGATGGTCAAATTATTTTCAGACCAAGATGATGCGTTGGTCGAAGCTATGCTGTGTGCTCTGGATACTTTCACGGGATTTCACGGACGGGTACAAACTCCCCCATATTTACACACAACCCTGAATCCAGTAGAAACCTTCATTGCATTTGCTAGGACTGTCTCTGAAGATCGGGATGTACTACTGGATTTGCTAATGAGTAATGAAACATCGTTTCTACTGTACTTTTTACGATTCTTAAAATTTTCGTGGAAAAATTGGCCTGATTTTGTGCGGACTTGTGGGCGTGATTTGGAAAAAATAATGGGTCTTTTAATTCGTCTACGAATAGCCATCGGTCGCCTTGTAGAAAAGTCACTATTCCCCTACAATATTAATCCCGTTCTCAGGTTATTAGAAAGGTGCGAAGAAATCTACGAGTCCAGTAGTACTAAAACTAGTTAACTTTGATTTATTTTTTTAAATTAAAGCAATCATAGCGTAATGCTGTTTTCGCGTTTATGAAGAATGTGTATATTATATTCATATATAAAATAATCAATAACGGAATTGCTACTTACCTAATTTACTTAGTGATTTTCAATCAATCTAAGCATTTAGCTATGTACTACGTACTTACCCAAGTGTCCTGATATATAAATGTACCAAACGGACGAAACATTTAGCCATTATTTTGTTACTCTATTATTGCGTAGCTAAAGAATTAAATAAGGTGTAATTATATTGAAGTTGAGTACTATAAATAAATATCTAAATAAGAAATGTAATTGTATGCAAGAAAAATGTTGCTAATATTCAAACTAGAACAAATGGTTGTGCATTATTATAAATTTTAAAGTTTATTAAAAGTAGTTTTCGTTTGAATGAAAAACATGATATATGTGAAAAATAAGACTTACTACCTCAGCATGTTCCACAGAAAGTATATTAACGTATTTGTTATTTATTGACTACCTACTATTTAAATCAAAAGAATGTATGATGCAGCGTCAGCCCTTCCAAAGGGCCTCTTCGTGCAGTGCTCATGTGTCATTTCATGTGAAATTGGCATCGTGACTATATCAGTAATTCTACCATTATGCATTAGGTGGGTTTAAGACTAATGAAGTATGAGTAGCGCAATACAAGGTATACACTCGAATTCCAAATAATCAGACAATACAATACAAGAAGAAATGTTTTAAAAAATTATGTAGTAATACGAAATACTCATTGTTATTGTATCCTTATTTTGAACATAGAGGCAAATAAATTCAGATTCGGTTGATCACATAAATAAAATTCTATTTCTTGTAATATTTATTTTGGTGGTTATTGTTAAAACTGTAACGTAACCATCCTAGTGCCAAGGGTAGCCTCAACATTACTGGAATTTGGAAGGACCCAAATTCTACCGCATTATAATGTGGATGTCACTGCATAATGCATAATTTTCCGATTGTCATGATTTGTATCTCAGCCATCCAGAAGCCGAATGAATGGAAATAAAGTCCGCGGTAACCTGCTTAGCTTAAATATATTTTTAGCATTTATTAAAAACTAATTTTTAAAACGCAGTAGGCAGCAATGTGCCGAGCTCAAATACATATTGCACACAAAAAAGGGATAATTTTGTCGTTTACCCGCACTTAATTTACTGTTAGTTATGTCTGAAATATCGGATGTAATAAATAAATAAATCCTAAAGATTTTTCATACTTTTTCCTTATTATATCGCAACCGATATAGGTGGATATGAACCATTTTGCTTTTAGCTTTATTTGGATATAACCCAATCCATTTTGCCTCTTAACCGATGATTCCGATCCGACGATCCGACGAGTGTGTAATAAGACAGAGCTGGATAGGGATGGGGACACACTATACACCAAACCGACATTTCTGCAGGCAGCGCATGCAAATTAGAAATCGTGTAAATTATGAAATTAAATAGGTACTGATTTTTTGATGCCTCAAACTATTGGATTAAAAACCTTTCCGAAATTTTCAACCACCCTTTTAGTTTTTGAGTCACGCTTTTTAGTTTTTGTTTTACTTCTTTTAGTTTTTATCCTCATTTCACATAACTCTGGGTCAGCATCCATTATGCACAGTAAGTACTATGAGGGTATTAAACTCATCAGCAAAAACACAAAACAAAAGAAAACAATTAATCAGAATCACATTTCCATTATTTACATTTATGACGTCATCAATCAATATTTTCCCCGTACCACTCGAATACTGAA
>JAQFZC010001433.1:0-30234 GCA_034695205.1 Dicyrtoma fusca | reverse complement strand
ATGCCCTTCGAGACAAGAGAATATGGATTGCAGTCAGCTCGAATTTCGCAAATGATAAAGGTACATGAATGTCGCATCTTAAATATTAATATATTTTAAATCCAAAGTTCAAATAAATGCGTTACATCAACCTTGGACGACTTGGACCCGACGCTTCTCAAACCTTCTCAGTTCTCATCTCATCTCAAAAATTGAAATTGTTGTTGTTATCGCCCAATTCAGCTATGTTATGTTAACAACTTGTCTTAAAACATTTAATAGCGTTAAAAAACCGTTGGTTTGTAATTCTTTTGATTTCCATTTTCACCATAGAGTTGTTGAATTAAGTGGTAAACTATATCAATATTGTGAGATGACAAAGTTTGAGAAGCGTCGGGTCTGAGGCTATCACGATTTAAAAGAGTCATAAATTACGAGCATACTTTTGTATGTACGTACTTTTGTTTACATTTAATAACTGCCCAGGGTTTGAACTCCCAGCGGAGGTTCCCGGTGGGATTTATTCCGATTTGGATGCAGCAGGTGCCTTTTCCACACCAATCTACTACAGATACAATGATTTGGAAACAAGATGGGTTGGAAGAACAAACTGGACTTTCAGCCGAGAATTCACTGGTTCAATTATTGCAGATTATGAGAAAATAAAGCTTCATGTCTAAAAAGCAAACTAGGTATGTGAGAATAATGTATATTTATTGGAAATAATCTATAGTTGGCAAAACATTTGCTGCTCAGAGGAAAGCTGTTTTGGTGTGCGAAGGTTTGGACTCAATTGCTAATGTTTATGTAAATGACCAGCTGGTTGGAAGCAGTGAAAATATGTTTGTTCGATATATTTTTGATGTTAAAGATGTCATTAAGGTTGCACTACACATAGCTAAAGCAATACTACTTAAATTATTTCAAAATATTTTTAAAATGGGTAGGTATTTTAAGAATGCGTAGAAACTTTGTTCTGCTTGCTTTCTCCCAGCCATCGAAACAGAATAAACTCCGAATAGCATTTCAATCCCCAGTGGAATATGCTCAAAAAGAGTGGGACCTACAGTCTCAGAGCTACCCTGTTCATCCCGAACATTTATCACCCGCATTCAAAGGTGAAGATCACGCCAATCATATCCGAAAGATGCAAGCGTCCTTCTCCTGGGACTGGGGTCCATCTTATCCATCAAGTGGGATTTGGTACGTGAAGCTGCCGAAGCTAAAAATTCGTAACGATAAATATAAATAACAGATAGAAATGTGAGTTAAAATATTATTTAAAATGTTTTGTTACACAATAAACCAGGAAAAACATTTACTTGCAAGCTTACAATGAAGCTGTAATCCGTGACGTACTCATTTTCACGACACCCAACCAAAATCCACCCGACGAGACGGGAACCACTTCCTGGAACGTTACAGCAAGAGTGTATCTTGACATGGATTTCAGTATTTTCAACCAACCTAGTCAGAATGATTACACCCTCAATTTTAAGATTTATTCTCAGAATGGTGTCACACGAACACGAAGTAAATCAATTGGGAAATCAAAGCGGAACATTAATCGAAAAAGTAAGGTAAAATCACAGATGGAGGCTAAACAGAAAGCTCAAGCAACTACCTTTGTGGATGTTTCAATGGTGTTGAAGGTAAAAGACTTTTTTTTCAGTCTGAATTTCTGCAATTGGTAGCTTAATAAATAAAATTATAAAAATGTAAAAAAGTAATTGGTCCGCTAACTTATGTAGTTCGTGAGTACGCCGTTATACGTTGTTGCTAATAGCTACCAGGCAAATGGTCCTTTTCACCGAAACTAATTGATCTAATTATTTAATAGGGAAATGAAGTTAAAATGTGGTGGCCCAATGGATATGGAAATCAGGTATGCAAGTACCAAAGCAGCGTATGAATACGTATTGCATTTAATTCTAATAATAAGTACACTTGTAGAAAACTACTGGCAAATACGCTACACATTAATTGTAAATAACAGCCTTTATACACCGCCCGTGTAAGCCTACAGAACTCAGTGGAAGAGATCTCGTCGAAAACAATGAATGTTGGCTTCCGAACCGTGGAGCTTGTAGATGATCTAATTACACCCGGAGCTCCAGAGCACGGTAATTAAATACACAAGTTCAAGTACAACTAATAATAATGTCTGTTAATTCTCAACTCAAGGCAATGTACATATGGCTAAAAAGAACTTTGTTCGGATATCCCAGGGAATGCATTCTACATTAAAGTGAACGGAATTCCGATTTACGGCAAAGGCTCAAACTCCATTCCAATCCACGTTTTGCCTGAAAGAGTGACGCCGGAAACAACGGAATGGCTTTTTGAATCTGCCAAGGCTGCCCACATGAACATGATTCGAGTTTGGGGCGGTGGCATTTACGAGTCCGATTTATTCTTCGATGTAAGAGGGTTTAATTGTAAATAAAATAGTAAAGCAACTTCTTTATGTGGTAATTTTAAAATGCTTTTTAAAAATGATTTCTGATGATCTGTGTTCAACCATCAGCTGGCGGACAAAACTGGAGTGATGATCTGGGAAGACTTCATGTTCGCCTGCTCATTGTATCCTGCAACACCAAAATTTTTGAAGAATGTGAGACATGAAGTGGCCACCCAAGTAAAGCGTCTGCAACACCATGCAAGCCTTGCTGTGTGGGCCACAAACAATGAGAACGAGGCTGCTCTGAGAGGGAGCTGGTACGGGACGTGGAGTGACATGGATTTGTACATCAGTGATTATGTCAAGCTCTACATCGACACGATCAAGACTTACGTGGAAGAACTGGATCCCTCCAGACAGTGTCTCCCCAGTTCCCCCACCAATGGCAGGCAGTCTGGGACGGAAGGCTGGGTCGCGCAAAATCCCTCCGACACCCACTACGGTGACAGCCACTATTACAACTATGGAAGTGACAGTTGGGACTGGCGAACCTTCCCAAAAACACGCTATGCTTCCGAGTATGGCTACCAATCCTGGCCTTCTCTGGAAACTTTAGAACTGGTGCCTTTTGGAGTTAATTATAAAAAAATAACATTTAATTATTTATATATTTCGTTTAAGCATATCTTGATTTGATTTCTACTGTGTACAACCCAGAGCACCTCAAGAGACACGGATTGGTATTGGAATTCCCAACAAATGGAGCATCGTCAGCGTCACCCTGGCGGCCAAGCGGAAATTCCTGGACTCATCAGCCACAATTTACCTCTTCCGGAAAATTACAAGGAACCTGAAGCCTTTCAAAATCTCCTCGAACTAAACCGAATTTCTCAAGCCATGGCTGTGAAAACTGAAACGGAGTTCTATAGGCGACTCAAGGGTGCATTTAATAATTTTACTGGGGAGGGCCACAACATGGGAGCTTTGTATTGGCAGCTTAATGACATTTGGCCTGGTGCTTCCTGGGCTTCAATCGGTGATTCTATAATAATTTATAATCCGCAACTTTTTATCTGGTGGACAGCTTACTTAATTAACATTTCGTTGAAGTTGAAATAATTGTATTTATAAAATACTCAGATTATTATTATTTTATTTAGAGCACACTGGACGCTGGAAGCTTTTGCACTACTACGCCAAAAACTTTTTTGCCCCTCTTTTGGCATCTCCGTACAAAACGTACGATGATGCTGGAGCAGAAACCGGAGTTAGTGTTGATCTCGTGTCGGATTTACTCACAAGGACACAAGCTATTCTAACTGTCAAGATATTTCGTTTGGACAGTTTTCTCCCAGTTTTTCAAGTCACTGTTTCCGCTAAAGTGGTGAGTTTTAAATTTGGAATTTATTTACTAAAGTTTGTAGGTAAGTCACAATATTGTGTAATTTTATCTTTGTTAAAGAAAGCGCTGCAAGCAAAGAAAGTTTTAAAGCTCAACAGGACTACCCTGAGCATTTGTAACAACTTAAATAGCACAATTTGTGTTTTGACCACGTCAATGGATGGAACACCGGATAATTTCCTTTTTCTCCAGTACCCCAATAAAGCCATATATGTCAAAAACCCAAAATTGAGGGTAAGCCGTAATGCCTCATTATTTGTCTGTTTTGTTCAAGTTGTGATTTTATGTACAAGCATAAACTATGGGTAAATTTTAATATGGATTGTGAAACCTAATAACAGATAATAAGCTGGGCGGAAGATCACGAGACGAACACATTTACCTTCAAAATAGCATCTGATGTGGTGGCCGTCTTTGTGACGTTCAGTCTCAAGGATGTCCATGCAAAAGGAACCTTTAGCGATAATGGATTCCTACTGACAAGTCCGGAGAAAACAGTTTCTTTCACGTACAAAAGACCCATGACGTTGGCAGAATTCCAAAGGGACTTAGACTTTTGGTCGCTTTACGACCTAGTTCACTAAAACTCATTTATTCTGTGATACTACCTTGTCTTATAGTATTCGACTAAAAGTCAGTTTTGCTTTATTCTATCTATCATGACCGTCACAACTGGCACTGCTCCCTACGCCTTGTTGTCAGTTGTAACTCGTGAATTGGATCGGGTGGACAGCAAGCAGGGTGCATGCTTGCAAAATTTACATTAAGCATGATTACTGAATTAAAAATTGATTCTTTGAAAATAAAAAAAAAATAAAATAAAAAGCCAAAAAGTGGGCAACTATGCACACTACAAACATCAAAGTGCATAAGAATTATCAGTATTACAAACTACATGTTTTCTAGTTATCATAAGCCTCCATTAACCTGCTTTACCTAATACTTTGTATTTTACAATTTTAGCCATAACTTCACATGTACACATAACAAACATGCTTTTACAGTTAATCAACTAATCAGAGGGGTATTTGGGGATTAGCTTGATGGATGGGCAATCCATTATTGACTCAACGGTTCTTTTCAACGAAGAGGGGCAACAACAACATAACACTTGAAACACTTAACGATAATGATGGGTGTAATACACCTTCCTTCATGAGTGCACTTATGATAAGTTTTGAGGTGTTGAAAGGACGCTTTAACTGTTAAGCCTATTATTATGGTGGACTACAATCAGTAATCTCTTTTAAATTTCTTTTTCCTTTGACATGTGTAGGTGAAACTGAATTGAATATGTGTAGGTAATATATGCACGACTGTCCTTCACGGTGATCACTTACTGGCCGCAACTTAAAATTAAAGCTCTCCGTGTCATTTCATAGAATGCAATGTAAACACATCGGTAAAATGATTTCTCAAAACTGATTTTTTAGTTTTTTCTCTTAAATGTTTCCAGCTAGAAATTACATGTAAAAAGTTAGTTATTTACCCTTTACTTTATTACTCGTAGTAGTACGCTTTATCGTTAAGCTAACCTTTTCTGAATTATTACTAAAATTACGTTTTTAGAACGCAGACTAGAGCCTCGTAGATTATGCAATTCAGGAACTAAGGTTTATTATGCAGCTACTATTATTCACAGTGGAGAAGTGCCAGGCTCGAAGGGCTGAAGATTCAGAAAAGCCAAACATTTCATCTTTATACATTTTGCTGAGAGTCTGTATAATATTTTTTGTAGGAATATACATAGGCATTAAAGATTTATGAAGAAAAACCTCTTTTGTCGTGTTTCTTGTCCAAGTACATAAAAAAGCTCAACCGGTATATCCGCGTGTGTAGCCAGGTGTGTGTGAAATATCAGTAGACAGAACAGAAGAGATGACTTATCCTTTTACCCTGAGAGATGGAAATGGAAAGCGCGTAGGATGCGAGTGCCACATAAATTTTGATGTGACTGCCTGGAAGATAAAAAAGTCAAAAGAATATGTCAAAATAATTTACGAAATGCTAATGTTAATGACAGTCTTTCTTCTTACATTCCAGATTGCAGACAGTGGAGTGGACAGCGATGGCACATCCGTAGGCAGGTAAGTATGATCGTATGCATAAACTGTAATGGTGCAATACAGCAGATGAGTGTGCCTTTTTACAGCATCTAAAAGGTTACATGGCAACGCAACCTTACTACAATTACGGGTCTTCTAAATATTACGCCATACTCTGTCAAAACTAGCTATGATATTAATCATAGGATTGCACATTTTTAAAATATGCAAAAATTATAAACGATTTTCTGTAGGAGTAAAGAAAATATTATTATACCATTTCCAAAGTTTGCAAACCATACCATAGTAAATACGTCTTCAAATAAGAAAATACATTTTATTTATGTTTAAAAAAATTGTATTAATTTGTCTTTTTAAAAAGTGCAAAACATGATATTATTACAGATGGTGTACAAAAAAATGTCAATCATGCCTTCAGAATTCATGACGCGTCTGTGATATTTTCATATTTCAGTAAAAAAAACAAAAAACAAAAGGTAACGAAATTATTTCTGATGCGGTCATAATCTTCAACACATTTCTAACATCGTAACAATGAAAACGCCCTTTATATTTCATTACATAAAGTCAGTACTGTATTCGAACACCTAATACAAATACCGAAAGTTATACAACACTATAAAAACGTGAAACAATAAAAAACAAGTGTTTATCCGTGTATTTACAGATAATTTGTAATGCCATTAAAGATTTTGGCATTATAATAGTGTAGCATGGCTTGTCTGCCTCTGTATCAGTGGTAGTTTAAGTGGGGACCATGATGGATGGGCACGTTGACAAGTAAAAGCATCTGCAGATAAACAGGGAGCAGAATAAAGCAAGTCTTCAATTACTAGACAGAGCTGAGCCTGGAAAGTTCTCCCATGCTCTGTGCTGTTGACTCTGCTGCTAGCTAAATAATAATAAATTAGTACTGGGGGTGGAAAAACAGCTGGTAATTTTAATACTAATTGAACAGTTAAATAAAATTAGGGCGTCACAATGAGGCTGGTGGGACTGGGAGCTTTAGTTATTTCAACAATAACACTCTGTTCTGTCGTTCAGAGTGGAAATAGTGCAGCTGCAATTGGTGGAGTTCAAATTAATTTAAATGCCCTTCGAGCCGAGAAAGTATGGACAGCTGTGAGTGCTAACGCATCCAACAATGAAGGTAAAGAAATTTTCATTTAATACTTAAGAATCAAAATGAAATCCATTTCATACTTATTACATTGCTATTTATTATTACTATCGGTCACACAAATGGGATGTTTCTTTCAAACACGGTTTGAATGGCAAAACACTACACGCGATATACATAAAAATATTAATAATTAATTTTTCTATTATTTTCTTTCTGCGTAGCCTACGAAGTCCCGGCAGAAGTTCCCGGTGGAATTTATTCCGATTTGGATGCAGCAGGTGTCTTTTCCACACAGATCTACTACAGATACAATGATCTGGAAACGAGATGGGTTGGACGAACAAACTGGACTTTCACCCGGGAATTTACTGGTACACATTAAAATTATAGCAAAGATTTGTTGAATGTTAAAAAGCTTACACAATTTGCATATTTTATATTTCTATATTTTAGTTGACCAAAAATTCGCCGCTCAGAGGAAAGCTGTTCTCATCTGCGAAGGTTTGGACACAATTGCCAATGTTTATGTAAATGACCAGTTGGTTGGAAGGAGTGAGAATATGTTCGTTCGATACGTTTTCGATGTTAAAAGTGCTATTAAGGTAATAAATTTGAAATTGTAGAATTGTAGAAAAACAGTTTTTTAAAAAAAGATGGATTTTTGTGTCCAATTTGATCAAATAACTGCTATAATCTTTGTTTCCATATTTTAGCCAACAGAAACGAACAAATTGCGCATAGAATTCCAATCCCCGGTCGAGTACGCTCAGAAAGCCTACGATGAACAGAGTCAAAGTTACCCGGTGTTACCTCACGGGTTGGTCCCCGAATTTCAGGGTGAAGATCATGCCAATCACATCCGAAAGATGCAAGCTTCCTTCTCGTGGGATTGGGGTCCATCGTATCCGTCAAGTGGGATTTGGTATGTGAATCTAACATTCATCAAAATTCAAAGTGTATGATACCTATTCGATTAAATTAAATTTTACTTCAACTAAATAATGCATTGATCATTAAAACTTGGAAATTAAGGAAAAACATCTACTTGCAAGCATACGAAGAAGTCGTCATCCGTGACGTCCTGGTCTTCTTCACACCAAATCAAAGTCCACCTGATGAAACTGCAGCCACTTCCTGGGACGTGACCGCCAGAGTGTACGTTGACATGGATCTGGAGAGCGGAAGTACGAATAATTATACGCTCACTTTTAAAATCGATTTTGTCAATGGAGTCACACGCAGCGTGAGTCAAACGGTTCAGAAGTCGAAGCTCAGAGCTGAAGAAACCCTTTTTATTGATGTTCCAATGGTTGTGAAGGTATTTGTTTCAAATGGATGTGTCTTTAATAGTGGCAGAATTTGCTTCAACTAATATAGCTTTATTTTAACTCTCTTCTCACGCATAACATGTACAATGCGACATCATTTGTTTACGTAATTCGTAGGGTAACGAAGTAAAACTGTGGTGGCCCAATGGATATGGAAGTCAGGTACTTGACTTTATAAAGTATTGCAGCTCTCAATTTGAGCTTTCATCGCTTTCAACATAATTTTGAACATAAATATAATCTTAGAATTGTAAATAATAGACACTGTACACCGCCCGTGTAAGTTTGAACAACTCAGTTGAAGAAATCTCGTCACAAACTATGAATGTTGGTTTCCGAACAGTTGAACTGTCCGAGGAACTAATCACTCCTGGAACTCCAGCTCAAGGTAATTACAATTGTTGCTCATTTAAATTAACTTAGTTTGTTACGCGTTCAAATAATTGGGCATGAGGTAAATGTAGGATTACATTGGTAATTACTTGCTGGTTTGCAACAAGTACGGTAAGTCAAACGTCAACACTGGTCAAATTATAATAATTATACCGTCTTTTTGTTTTCTTCCTTGTAATTGTAGGCAATCAATTTTATGTGAAAGTGAACGGAATTCCGATTTACGGCAAAGGCTCAAATTCCATTCCAATCCACGTTTTGCCTGAAAGAGTGACGCCTGAAACAACAGAATGGCTGTTCGAATCTGCCAAGGCTGCCCATATGAACATGATTCGAGTTTGGGGTGGTGGCATTTACGAGTCAGATTTATTTTTCGATGTACGATTACGATTTTAATTAATTAAATTATCAAATTCTAACGTAAAGTACTTCTTATACAAGAATACAACAAATATCGTCGGTGAAGTACGATTGTGACAAAAGTCCAATTCTAGTATACAAGCATAATGACGCAACTCCAGTGGCCCCTTAATGTTCTTTTGACGCGAAGCAAGTCCCAACAATCAACTACCTGTTATTACAAAAAGTGTACATACTACTTTTGCACATTTTTGAACAGCAGTAGAATTGTTATTTTCACTTTTCAAAATTAGTAATAAGATAATTGCCCTTTTCATAAATGTGTAAAACTGTTATTATTTGTAACTTTCGAAAGTATTAAAACAGCTATTTACTTCTTTTTAAAGATAATATAAATAGATTAGTTGATTGTTAGGACTTGCGCCACAATGCTCTTACGTGGGGACTAGGCTTACGTCGCAATGTTTCTTCACCCGCGATATGTCTTTGTTTCTAATATTCTTTACTTTTGCAACTGTTAGCTGGCGGATAAGACTGGAGTGATGATCTGGGAGGACTTCATGTTTGCCTGCTCGATGTATCCGGCGACACCGAAATATTTGGCGAACGTAAAGTCGGAAGTTGAGACGCAAGTGAAGCGACTCCAGCACCACGCAGGACTCGCCATTTGGGCGACAAACAATGAGAACGAGGCTGCTTTGCGAGGGAACTGGTACGGAACGGCGGTTAACATTGACTTGTACATCGATGACTACGTCAAGCTCTACATCGACACGATCAAGAATTACGTGGAAGAACTGGATCCCTCCAGACAGTGTCTCCCCAGTTCCCCCACCAATGGCAGGCAGTCCGGGACGGAAGGCTGGGTCGCGCAAAATCCCTACGACACCCACTACGGCGACACCCACTACTACAACTACAGGGACGACAGTTGGGACTGGCGAACCTTCCCAAGGACACGCTATGCTTCCGAGTATGGCTACCAGTCATGGCCGTCTGCGGAAACCTTTGAATTGGTAATAATGCAAGTTCATTTTTACAAATTCAAGGCACAGTTTCATCCTTACGGCTTGTTTTCATGGTTAACCAAGTCCAAATAGGTTAACAAACTTGGAACTGGCAAAAGTGGTATCCACGAAACCAAAACCCCTTAAAAAATTGTCTATACTAGAAATTAATTTTTTAAAAAGGTCAAAACCAAAAACTGGCATTTCCAAAAGCGTCAAAACTAGAAAATGACCTTCTCAAAAAGGGGCAAAACTTGAAGAAATGCCGTTTCAATAACTACAGGAGTACAATAGAAACTTATGGGATTTTTTATTTTGTGTAAAATTCAGAGCACGTCCAGAGACACGGATTGGTACTGGGAATCTCCCCAAATGTACCATCGTCAACATCACCCTGGTGGTCAAGAGGAAATCCCTGGGCTCATCAGCCACAATTTGCCTCTTCCAGGAAATTACAAGGAACCTGAAGCCTTTCAAAATCTCCTCGAACTAAACCGAATTTCTCAAGCCATGGCTATGAAAACCGAGACAGAATTCTACAGGAGATTCAAGGGTGTATTTAATAATGTTACCGGGGAGGGACACAACATGGGAGCTTTGTATTGGCAACTGAATGACATTTGGCCTGGTGCTTCCTGGGCTTCAGTCGGTAATATTTTCAAAGTTATAATGCACACATCTTTAATTTTAGTTTTGTTGATTAAAGTTATGAGTGTGGTATATTATTATTATACTTTTTTGTAGAATTCAATGGACGATGGAAGCTTTTGCATTACTTCGCCAAAAACTTTTTTGCCCCTCTTTTGGCGTCTCCGTACAAAACGTACGATGATGCTGGAGAAGAAACCGGAGTTAGTGTTGATCTTGTGTCAGATTTACTCACAAGCACACAAGCTGATTTAACTGTCAAGATATTCCGTTTGGACAGTTCGGATCCAGTCTTTCAAACAACTGTTTCAGCGGAAACGGTATGTGTTATTTAGAAATGTGCATGAATTTAAATACCTAATTGAATGCCATAATGCCATAGTGTGAATATGTTCCTATGTTCTTAATAACAAGTTCTGAGAGATTTTAAATTCCGCACTTTACAGGATGCGTTACAAGCCAAACAAGTTTTAAAACTGAACTCAACCGTTCTAAGTGTTTGTAAGGGTCTGAGTGGCACCATTTGTGTTTTGACTACCTCGGTGACTGGAAGTCCGGATAATTTCCTCTTCCTACAATACCCCACCAATGCTTCCTACATTCAAAACCCAAAACTGAGGGTATGCGCCTACTTTAGACTAATCAGATTTTTGTACACATTATTCGATAAACGGTAATTTTGTGAATACTGCTTAACCATATACCAATGCCAATTCTTTTCTTTTTAAAATAGATTACGAGCTGGGCTGAAGAAGCCGAGACGAGGACCTTTACCATGACATTAGCGTCAGAAGCAGTGGCTCTATTTGTTACTTTTAATATTAAGGATGTCCATGTAAAAGGGACTTTCAGTGACAACGGATTCCTTATGACAACCCCCGAAAAAACGGTTTCTTTCACTTACAAGACGCCCATGACGTTGGCAGAATTCCAAAGAGACTTAGTTTTCTGGTCGCTTTACGATGTGGTCCAGCCAAAATGATTTATCTTACTTGTTACTTAAATGTTCTTTTATGGAAATGTTTTCAGATTAGATATCAGCAGTGATTGTTTTCTTGTTAAAAAGTTTAATTATGCAAAATTCACCAATAGCAGTCTACCAACATTTAAGAAATGCATGCATGGATTTCCCTTTTGACCTACATACCTCCGTAACAATCCAATTTTAAGGGAAATAATATTTTAATGCAATAATCGTTTGCTGAAGTTTTTGAAAATGATTCTAACGTTTGTCTGTACTTCAAGATTAAGTTTATCAAGATGACGAATAATAAAGCTGCATAAGTTCAAGTTTGCATTCCATGCAGAATTTCGATGCATAATTGCATTGTATTTATTTTATTCGCATATTTTTAGAAAAATCCTTTGATCAGCTACGAATGACGAATCCTGAAGCTAATAACTATTTACATATGTAGGTATGTTTATGAGGCAGCAATTGATGTAATTATACTGACACCTATATTACAGCTGTAAAATCTTACAATGCAATTAAGTTTAGGTACGGCGTGATAATAACTACAACCTAATTTAAAATAAGTAGTACTGATATGAATTAAAACAATATTATATTTCTGTAGGCACAATACATTTTCACTCGGGCAGGAGGCATGTATCAGTAGTGTATAGCTTTAGCTTTTAAATAAAATATGTGACACGAAATAAATTATTTTATTATACTGATACATCCTAAAAATATGGCGATGAACATTCATTGCACGTTTGTGACCGAAAGGAAAAGAATTTAGTTGAATTCTTTCTCACGCTTTTCCATTTTCCAACAAAACAGCTATTTGGTCTGTTACTTATGAAGAGACGCTTCCATGTAAGCACATACCTAAGTACGTTCTTGCGACACCTACAACTTGTAAGCTTAAGTTAATACATATGATAATTAATATACTATTGGAGTCGCTGACCTGAAATTTTTAAATAATTAATTAGATAAAGTTGAAATTAAAAGTATAAGTAAGAATAGCAGTCAATTAATTTGTTTGAATGGCCTTTGTAATTAAACATATGCAAAAATTTTGCATCAATTGAATCTGATTATTAAATACTACATGGGGTAACTTACAATTAACAACTTTCATCTACTTATATCCAACAGCACTGTTTTTTCGGTTACCTCTAAAGTCGTCAACTTTTAATTATTAAATCTAGTATAAAATCCTCATCTGTGGCATAATTTATTACATGTACCTACTTATGTATATTTCTGTATACTATGCATTAGGGTATCGTAGAATTAGCCTGGCTTACTGCTTCTTACACTAATTAATCATTACTGGATGGATACTCTAATTAAAAATATAAAAGAAAAACGTATAAAATTTGAGCACTCTGCAAATGTTCGTCCCATCATTTCATAAATTTCACTTCAACTTAAAGAGAGTGAAGTGAATCATTTGATGGAGTGTACAATACTTCTAATATCGCTCATGTCGTCCATCCCTCCGTCATCCAAGACGGGGGAGAAGAGGTCGTCTAAGAACTGATCCACGTCGCTAGCTTGACTGGGAACTCGGACCCGTCGCACGTGGGATGCTAAACTAGGAGCCTCTGAGGTGTCGGACAGCGCCGAAGATTTGACGCCGTCCGATGTCTTCTCAATGTAGTGTCTGGAACTGTAGCTTCCGGCGATGGAAGACTTCTTACTGGCCGCAGAGCTCGCTTTGATGAAGCGCGGCGGCCCTGATCTCTTACTTTTGATCTTTTCCACTTCATAAAAGTCTTCTTCCTCCTCCTCTATCTGCTGCTGACTCGACGGCCCTGCTTCCGAGGGAGGGAAACTAGACACAAGTCAAAAAATTCGTTAAAAATTCAAATAAAACCAAAATCCATGCTTTTCAAAATGTTCACAATGACTATGACATAATATGCTTATTAAGGAAGGTAATTATAACGATTTCAAAAAAGTGCAGTTTGTCCTTATTTTGGCTGCTGTAGAAATAACATGAAAACATTGTCGTATTTGCTTATTACCCAGTTTAAAAATCATTTTAAATGTGCAATTTAACGATTCACGCCCTCTAAGAAGGGACAAAATTTCATACTAATGTGGTTATGAAAAAGTGAGTAAAATTTTATGTTTACATAATTACAAGATTTTCAAGTCGTATAGTACATATCGCTGCTTAAGATGCGAAATGACGTGTACCCATAAAAAAGACTCAATATTAATCAATTTTTAAAACACATCAGTACTAGGCGGTATTTACACGTTTTGGAATCGTAGTTTTGCATATTTTGAAAAAGCGTAAATTGGATTATGCATATTTGGAAAAAAAAAACAAATTAAATTTGGAAAGTGTTAAAAATCTAAATCGTAGTTTCGAGCATGTTTTGAAACTGTGCCAATTTGATTAGATACATATGCATGCTTATAACAAGGCGGAATCGATTTTTTACATGTTTTAAAAAATTGCAAAAATTAATTTTTGCTCAGTGCGAAAGGAGCGATTTAATCAATATGTTCAAAAACAAATCGGAAAACTGTGTGCCCCTTTTAGGCTTTTATGTATACGTTTAATTCTGTATCTTTTTTGGCACATTTGCTTGCGCGTCACTTTGCTTTTAAGGTATATTGGATACGCGTCATTATACACCTTTAGCAGCGATATGCCCTTGAAACGACGCCAAATGGACCATAGCATAGTAGATGCTTTGACATAGGGCAAAAGAGAGGTAATTCTTGCATTGAAAAGTAAAGATAGTTTTACCTGGACATTAATTCTCTGCGAGGACTCTCTTTGATCTCTGGCCGGATTTCGTAGTCGTCAAAGACGAGATTGTCGATGCTGAGATTGTTGTATCTTTCGTTGAGTTTGGATGAACTCAAGTAGCTCTTCATACTCAACAGATTCTCCAGACTTCTCGTGCTCTTGATGTCCTGCTCTCGCCGTTTGGCCACCGGCTCTCGATCTCTCTCCATCTCCGCCTCCCGCTCACGCTCACGCTGCCTCTCCCTCTCCCGCTCCCGGTCCTTTTCTCGGTCACGGTCCCGTTGCTGTTGTAGCAGAAGCTGCTGTTGCTGTTGTTGTTGTTGTTGCTGCTGCTGCTGTTGCTGTTGCTGATGTTGTTGATGCTGTTGATGGTGATTAGTGGGGGAATGCTGTTGGGGCTCCGGGGGCTGTGGTGGAGGGACTTGTGGACGGGTCAGGTATTTGAAGGATTGGAATATTGGACTCTTTCCGTCTTCATCCTGTTGAATTTTTTATATATAAGATTAGCCTACTCATAACTGGGAAGCCATGGAACGAATGCTTTAAAAAAGTGTTTATATTACAAATTAACTTTTCAAAAATAGTCAAACAAGTAATTAACATTTTTCAAAGACATACAACAACATAATAACATTTTCAAAAAAGTCAAAAGTAGAACCTAGGATTTTTCAAAAGATGTCAAACTAGATATTCCCCTTTTGAAAATCTTGTTTTAACTTTAAAACAAAGTGTCAAGTTAACACAGGTAATTTATAGGATCTATTTCCGTTGCTTACCTCAAGATAGGAAAAGTAGTCATGAATGAATCCGCCAGAATACATTTCGTCCACCCGACCATCCCAGACGACGTCCAGGCCCCAGCCGAAGCCCACAGTTTGACCATGTCCCAATAAATTTGTGGACCCCCCACCGCCACCCGTGAAGCCATCCCAGACCCACCCACCGACGGCAGAACAACTCTCCCAACTCCCGATCCCCCCCAGCGACACATCTCCCAACTGCGGCAGATTCACGTTGAAACAAGAGTCACACTTTAACTTCATGCACTTGCTCTCCAGATAATTAGTGCCGTTGAGTCTGGATGTATTAAAATGACTGTCCTTTAACTTTCCCAACAATTGGTTGGCGTAGGGATTGTCCAGCTTGGACACGAAGTTAAAGACATAAGTGTAGAACTGCTCTGACGGGGGGAAGGAGGACAGACAGTGAGCTAATAATTGGAGGACTTTGTCCTTTTGGGACTTGTCTTGAGTGTAGCTTTGATTGATGAGTTGGATGAGGATTTCGTCTCTAAGTGGCGGGTGTTGTAGACACTTCTTGATGATGTAGTTTTGAATGAGAAGGTCCCGGTCTTCGTTCGTGTTGGACTCGTTCATGTAGCGAAGGATGAGTTTGAACATGGAGAGGGACTCTTCCACGGGGGAGTCTTTAAGGAATGGGACGGAGATGGGCTCCCGTCGATGACCCAAAGGAGACAAGAATTTCGGCTCGTGATGGTCAACTTTCTTCGTCAGTGGTTTCTTCACTATGGAGGAGGTGAGGTTCGCTTGCGAGACTTTAAGCACATTGTTCTCTTTGGCTTGTCTGGGTGCATCTGTATTCAAACAATAAAACACAATCAGGTAATAAATAAATCCATAATATCAGAATGCTACGTTACGAGAAAATGCACACGTACAGAATTGCACAGTAACGCCTAGTCCTAGAGCGAGTGCAGGTGACGTGACCGTAACACAAAAACTGTGACGAAGGGTTAAATTCTCGTCGAAACGGTTTCGACTGTTACACAATAGTTAGCTAGTTGTAATTAAGTTTAAAGGCGTAGCTGCTAGAATTACCCGCAAGTCGATGGAGACTAAAGGCGAGTTGAGCGGGAATTTCCAAATGACCCACAGCGCCGCCAGTTTGTATCCGATTTCGATTCTCCAGTAGCCTCTTTTTCTCTTCTTTCACCACTCGGACCTTCCTTCGACCTTTGACCCCACGCCAGTGTTTCTGAAGTGTCGTTGTTGCCCTTTTTAATCTCAAATACTCTCCCCGTGCAATCAACATCCGGATGAAGCTTTGAATGAGAATCACAGCTCGAATATTCTGCTTGAAGCGCTTCCGAGTCAAAAACCCACGAACATTCGACTGAATTGTGACTGCGGACTGATTGTGGATCTGATTTCGCTTGATCTCCAATTCTTCTTCTAGGGACGTCCGGACAAAGATCTTATGAGTGCCGAACTGATAGTTTTTGTTTGAAAAATGTGAGAGAATCTCACGGGTCATATCTATGTCATTCGTGTGATAATTTCCTTTCAGCAAACATTTGTACGTGGATGCAAAGTGAGGGTAGGTGAGACGGTATGGGTAGCCATGCTTCCGAATTCGAATCGTCTCCAGAACTCCAGTGTATCTACACATTGTCAAGTTAAATAATGCAACTTTTGAACGATAAAATAACTATTGTCCTCTTTATTTTAAATCTGTCAAGGCTAACGATAAATTACTTGAGTTGCTGCTGAACCAGTGCGACATCAAAACCTTCGGCCATTTTCATTTGATTGGGTTTGATGCATCGAACAAACCACGGGAAGCACTTCCCCATGGATTCTAGAAGATTTCCTAGTGAGTCACTGAAGCGAGCGGAAACAGTGGGTGCTCTGGGCTTCATTGTTATAAATCGATTCTTCAGATTTGTGTTCCTTGCTGCGGTGTTGTTCTTGAACATCCTTGAAATTATCTAATATGAAGAAACATGTAAATCATGATCAAAGGAAGTTAACGTTATTATTAACTTGAAAGTTATTCGACATCATCAAGTTTTGTGAAATTTTTCTCTTTTTCTTAAACCTCTGGAATCTAAAGATTTCTATTCGGAACTGGCGAATTAAGAAATTGTTTAGTGTTTTTACTTGAAATTAAGAATGTGTTTTTACCTGGGATGAACTGGAGGATAGAAGCTGCATCACGTCCGCTCGAAGCGTATCCCGATTTTTCTCCAAAAATCCATCAACATTATAAAATACTGAGCCAGCGTAGTGCTTCACACCGAATTCGTTACATCCAATTCTGGGCCGGAGGTAAAACTCATTTAGCGCATGATTGTAGTGGGATTTTTCCAGAAAACTAACATCCTTTTAGAATAACAATTGTGTACTTTAAATTAATGACTGCACTAAATCATATAAATGCAGAAAGTTTTGTGAAATTTCTAGGGAAAGGAAATGGCCCCTTACGGTTCCTTTGGGGAAGTTGGACTCATCATCGAGGAGGTGAAGGATGCCGACGGGTTTCTTGCCCAGTAAATTAAGAACTGAACTATTATCGTCGTACATGATGAACTCCCACTCAATCTTCTCCTTCGTGTACTCCATCTGCTCTAATTTGAACAGGTGACGATTCAAATGATGCTGCAGCGTCTCATTTGCATAATTGATACAGAGTTGCTCAAAACTGTTGTTTTCCTGCAATAAGGTTATGCAATCAAAATTTAGGTCTGAGTAAATTAATGTGTTATTCTTGTATTACATTCAATATCTGCAGATATAATTGGTATCAAGTGCTTACCTGAAAGTCTTCGAATCCAAAAATGTCAAGAATACAAATTCTTTCAGGCGTCTCCCTCTGATTAAATATGATACGGTTTACTCTAGCCACCAACCACGTGAATAAATTTGAGTACAAAACTTTGGCGATTGCATCCCTGTTGTCCAGTGACTGGTCAATGGACAGTGGAGTTATAACTCTCTCTCCTCGAGCTTCCTGCAGTGTACAACAAATATATGTAAAAACACATACAAATCCTCTTAAATTATATTAAAAATAAAAAACTTATATTAAAAACTTTGACATTTATTTTACATATAAACTTACAGTTGTTTTGAACATAAGAGCTCGTCGAATTCCATCCGGATTTAAATGAAGTAAATGACCGGTCCATTGAATTTCAGCATCTGAACCAATCTCAACACCTTCCACGCCGTGCTTCATAGTTTTACGGTGAAAATAGATATTTCCCAAGTGCAGTACTACAGAGTAAATCATTTAAAATAAAGTAACTGTAAATGCATATAGTTTGCTTTGAATTTTAACGTTTTCGAAACAGAAATGCATCTAGTTTTACACATTTTTGAAAATGTTATTTTCTTGTTTTTATATTTTTTAAAATGTTGATTTCTAGTTTTGGCTTTTAAAAAACTGTTCATGTATTATAGAAATACCTTGTAAAAATGTAAAATACTAGGTTTGACGTGTTTTAAATGAATTTTTAGTATAAAAACGCTTTTTTAAAGCATGCTTTTCATGGTTTGCCAATTACAAATAGATTAACCGGATACACAATTTGTAAAAAAGAAAAAAAAATAGTACCGGCAGCTAAAATTCTTAGAACTGCATCAATTTCGTCTGAGCTAAGTCCAAGAATTTCCATGGATCCAAGAAGGCCACTAAAATCCCGGAAGTCCTCTTTCCCATTAATACTTGTTGCCCCGCCTTGATTCAGATAGAAATATTTCTCCGCACTTCCCAGTCCGTATTTCTCCTTCATGTCCTTTCCAAGACCACGGAGCATTTCATAAAAGACATGGTAGTTCCGTTCACCATTATTTTGTGTGACGATTCGAGATTTCTCCAGAAGATACTCGTTAATCTTGGCTCCGGTTATTTTCCCACTATTGCAACACAAACACAAATAAGAATACTGTGCGCAATCTACTATACACTTATTGCAATAGACGAGTGTAAAATTGTAACTATTTTGTATAGTTTAGTTTAATTTACTCTTGAAAGTAGACTTGAACGTATTTTCCAAATCGAGAGGAATTATCATTTTTCATTGTTTTTGCATTTCCAAAGGATTCAAGAAGAGGTCCCGCTTCCAGAATTTGTTCCGTTATCAAGTTTGAACTGGATTTATTCACTAATGCCAAATAGCTGGAAATAGATGTAATTTGTCAGTTCAATTTTTTAATTTCTGGCTTATATTATTTTTATTTTAAAAAAATTTAATCAATTGTGCATACCCAATGACAAGTTTTGCAGCTTCCGTTTTCCCACTCCCACTCTCACCGCTGATAACAACCACTTGTGGCTCCCTGTCCTTCACCATTCTACTGTAAGCTGACGATCCAATGGCAAATAAATGTCTGCGAAATAACATTAAGTCTCAGAATCCCAATACTTAATTTGAAAAAAATGTTTGCTAGAAGAACTGGATAAAACCTTACGGTGGTAGGGTGGATCCAATGACCTTCCCTTCATATCGTTTTACATATGGCAAACCATAAATATCAAACATTTTGTACGGATTCACAGCCAGTAGAATAGATCCAATATACGTCTACGTTGAGGATGGAAAGAATTAAACTGTTA
Organism: Dicyrtoma fusca; assembly: GCA_034695205.1. Classification (NCBI taxonomy): domain Eukaryota; kingdom Metazoa; phylum Arthropoda; class Collembola; order Symphypleona; family Dicyrtomidae; genus Dicyrtoma; species Dicyrtoma fusca. The sequence continues at coordinate 10,444 of JAQFZC010001433.1, read as the reverse complement.
TAAATTCTTGTATACAAGATTCCATGTAGTTTTAAATACTTTAAAAAAATACTACTTGTTAACTCACATAAATAGATCCATTTTCATATCTTTTTTTCACGTTCCACAAAATGGACTCTTCCGATAAGTCGCTGTACAAATAATACCCGAGACAAAATTAAAAATTATTTCTCCATCACTTCAAAGCCAAAAAAGCAGAATTTGAAGAATAGTTTCACGAGTAAATATTTTTTAAGGCACTTCACCAACGATCGTAAACGAAAAGCTCCGAAAGCTTTTTAAAACTAAAACTGCATAGTAAATGGCACTTTTTAATTTTTAAAAAGTTTGCTTGAGTTTTTTTAAAAATTTGAATGATAAATAAATGGTAGAAGCAGCTACATTGAAAAAGGAACTTACCTAAGTTGCACCATATCATCCACAGTTCCATCATAGTATCTTCTTTTAACATTGCTCGTCCCACCCACTTCCACAACGAACTATTAAATCCGTAAAAACATTAAATACAATTAATTTATTTTTGCATTTGTTACTCTATCCAGAACGTATTTAACACATTTGATATGCTTTGAAAATGAATCACAAAATTAAACCAGAAGCATTTCAAATGTGTACATATATAATAAGATCGTCTTACAGATAATGTACCTAATTATTTTATAGTATTTTAATAGAAAACAAGCCTTACGGTATTTGTAGACTTTTCTTCATTTCCTGGAGGGCCTTGGTCATTTTCGAAGGAAGGTCCCTCATTCGTCTCAATAGTGACCACACCACCTTGTCTATGAAACTCGACGACAACACCCGGAATTGAGTAGCCTAAACCAGGTGGTTCAAACCAGACTTTTTCTCCCTTGGAATTTACACACAAAATTAAATTAAAATTCACCAGAAAAATCGAAGAAACGTCCAGTAATTGTCAGAATAGTGCAATGCAGATAATAATTTCCCTGCACAATATGTCAAAGCCAAAAAAATGTAATCTGTAGAAGTGAATTGAAGACTTGAGTTAATAATTGACAATAAAAAGAATCCAAGTTAATTATATTTTTACCTGTGAAAACTCGCCCATCTTGAGTTAAGTTGAGACTACTGGTTTATTGAGTATGTTGAATGGACTCGTAACTTTAACTTTAGAAGAGACAGAGACAGCGACAGAAATGAAAACAGAAAAATAAAAAAATAAATATTCTAATGGACTAATGGCTTGGACCTGTTGACTATGTTCACGGTAGAGAAACGTCAAGCAGAAAGGAAAATAAATGTAAAGAAGAAGAAGGCGAGTGGCGGAGAGTTGATTAGTTAAGTCCGCTATAGAGTTGCCTGCCTACCTACCTGTGCGCTATACTCTATACTGGGCTCGCTATAGTCCGCGTATAGATATAGACAAGGTGGACTTATCCTTATAGACGAGTAAATAAGCAAATCTTGAGACTGTGTATGTAGGTATGCAATCTGAAATCAGTTTTTCTCTTTGCCTCAAGCTATTGAAATTCCTTTCGAGGTCAGTATAAAAACTACTCCTCTCCCCTTATAACTTCACACCAAACTTACATAGTAAGCATTCTGATTCTAAATTCTAACTAAACGAACTAGCACTGCACTATAAGCTAAGGGTTTCTTCAAATATTATACGTCTGCAGTTAAAATTGTTCAAGATGTAACTATTTACAGTTTATCTCTTGGTATTATCAAAATATATTTTACACTACTTTTGGAAGTCCTATACTCAGTTTTGTATGCATTTTTGAAACTTAAATATCATGTTTTTATCTATTTGAGACAGAAATAAATCTTGGTTTGAATAATGTTGGAGATGTAAATATACTGTTTTGCATCGTTTTATAAAAGTGTTAGTAGACGGGTTTGCATCATTTTAAAAATCTCAGCTCTACCCGAGTCGTCTAACGTAATATTTGTAAGGGCCTTGGACTTGGAAATCTTACTATATGAGCGGATATCTGAATCCCATACAGGAATACATCTGTAGTTATAGTTACTTCATTTAAATATCCTTTACCTGCCTGCCAGCCACACAGTGCCTTTTCTGAGACTGAGGCTTTCTCACCTCCATTTCCATATCCTACCTTATATTGTATTATCCCTCTACTTACTACTTATTAAATACTTGGCTATAATTATTACACGTATTATCTATCTACCTGTACAATCTTCGCACTATAGACGGTACAGAATTAATGCGTGGATTTATGTACCGGCACTATCCCTATGTCTTTAAAGGGCTAGTGTTTAGTCTGTTTACTAAGTTGGTGCGTTGTGATAAAAGATCCGTTTTGGACGGCTGTAGTTCCTGGAAGTTACTACCTGCGATTATTATTAGAATCATTTTATTACTACTAGTAGCACAGTTACTTCCTATACATCCATACATAATATGTAGGGACACGCTTAAGGATGTATTTCAGGTCTTGATTTTGATTCAGCCTCCAACAAGTATTTGCAATAATAAATCCAGGATCCTATAGATCCTGTTAGTTACAAAGTTTCGAGTAGTATCGAGAATTGGTTTCACTGATAAATTCGAACAAAAGAGCATTTGAACAAATTAGGTCAGAAAATATTGCCCTATGCAGCACCTAGTTTAACCACACAATTAATTGTATGCAGCGTATAATAATACATAAATAATCACATCTTTTAAGATTTTTTAGACATTTTAAGAAGAAACACTTGCCGTATTTCCTTCTTACTGTTAAAAAAAACCAAAACTACCTAATTTTAAGCTTTTAAAATCGTTCACTGTTATAGAGTACATGCTCTGTAGAAACTGTGAAAGGTTCTGTTTGCTTGTCTGTGAAAAAGTTCAAAGTGCCATAATTACTCATTTTTTAAAACATACCAAATGTCGTATGCATGTACATGCTTTTAAAAAAGTGCCAACTGTTCTAGGTATGTACATATCATCTACATGTTTTTCAAAGATTGCAAAATGTACGGTTTGTATTGTTTTTTTGAAAGCGTAAAATATGACAGAGTTGTATTTCCTCTTCTACAAATATGCGTGGCAGTTCCGTTGAAACTACTTTTTGAACTTTGATTACACTAAAGAGCCACCTGCGTTTCCTTAACTTTCCTCCTTCACATCTATAGACATGAATCTTTATACGTTACACTGCACTGGTAGACGCATAATTGCATATCACATCTTTAACTCACTACACATTCTGAGACTCTCTCAGCTCAGCTCTCTGTTCCTCGGCCGTACGACTGCCTGTGTACGTTGCATTGTTGTAGTAAGTTGTGGCGTTGCATTTGAATTGAATTGAACAGGTAGGTAGGATTTCATTCAATTCATCACCACAAGCAACAAGTCAACGAGAACAAAAATCACAGTCAGTCTCCACTCTCACGTAATGCGTATACTGAGAACACGCACAGGTTCATATAGGAAGCACATGCTGAGTACTTACATATGAGATAATTATTGTGTATGCGTTCGGGATGGACAGATCCCAAGATGTGAAGTAGGAAGGTGTAGATACGAGTGGATTGGAGATGTGTGTAGATTGGAGATACATTTTGTGGATTCTACATGTAGACCGCATACTGAACGGAGTGAGTAGTAAAAGTAGGAAGGAACCAACAAACTGAGCCAGCAGTGCAGCTGAAGGAAGCAAAAAGGCCTATCAAAACCAAAACCAAAAGCCACGACACACAAAACGAGAGTTAAGTTTCAGTTGAGACAGCAGTTCTTTCAGTTTACAGCCCAAAACACTTACTCACACATCAAATTACTCCCCAATAACAGTCCAAATACTAATCTGTAGTTATCACAGTTGTTATTTTCTAGCGTAAGAAGCAAAACGATGCAAATTCCTACTTATTCTAGAATATATACTCAGTTCTATCTCAAGGACCACAATGTAATGCAATACCCTATTTCCATGTTTTTGAAAACATATAATTTTGTTTTATGCCTTTTGAAGATGCTAATTTTATTAATATAGTTTCGACATTTTTGAAAATATTGATTTCTAGTTTTGACTTGTAAAAACGATTCTCATATTTTGGTGTTTATCCTTTTAAGAATGTTAATATTACTTGTATTGCCTTTTTATTAAGTTAATTTATAGCATAAATACTTTTTAAAAACATTGTTTTCATGGTTTTTCAGTTCGGAATAGGTTAAAAAATAGCTCCCACTGTAGAAATGTATGAAAAGGTGAAACAAGGTTCGCAGCTTTGAAATCTTTGATTTTAACTTGTTCTAAATCCACGGTTGACTTTCTCGTTGTTTGTGAAATGATTGGATTTGCCTTATTTTGCCTCATAAATGTCCTAAACCACATTGCGTATACGTGCATCCTCGAGAAACTAAAATTACAGTTGTTATAGTCTAGCCAGAAACTAGAAACCTACACTAATGCATCCTGTACTATTTACTACAACTATAGACGGCTATACCTGTGTTGGGACGAAATCAAAGCAGCATCCACTCCTCTGGTCCAACAATCTTTTCTTCACCTCCTTGTCCCATCAAATCTCAATGATTGTACATGCATTGTCTCAAGTCTACTACCAACTGCTAAGGACATAACTATATTTTACTCGCTACTCTTGATTTTTGATAATCATTTTGATTCCTTATGCATTCATTATGCCTTGGTCTTCTATTCAATTTGTTAATCTGTAGTCAAATTCAAAAACGAGAGAAAGTTTCTCTGCAGCTTCCCCTCCCCTTGTCTCAATTACATGCCCAATTCCCATCCATTCCTAATTCCTAATTCCCATCTTGAACCTACCAAGACCAAGCTCAGTCAGTTCACTTCAAAGCCAAAGGAAATGTTTCAAGTTACTGTGTAAATAATTATATGAGTACACTAGAAGGAGAGTCTATAGTTGATGATAACTCTCATTTATAGGATATATCAAACAGCATTGCACATTCATTTTTTCTCGTATGTGCTGCCTTGAAAATGCAAATGGCAAATAAGATAAACTATCACCACCGCAAACTGTGATTATAACTACGATACTGCGATTACTCGGATGATTACTACTCAAGAGTATGTAAATGGGGACTCTAATCGTGTGTTCACCGTGTTCTACAGGTATTCTATGGATATACGCAACAGTGCACTAGCAAATGGACTCCTTTTCATTTTTCATGTCTGCACTAGGCTCTGATTTACTTTTGAATGTCTGGCATTGAGCGAGTGCACATTGCAGTGCACTTTTACTTTGGAAATTAACTACCGCACACCTCCAATTAGGAGTGGCCTACGGACTTGAATGGCTCTCAAAGTCACACAGTTCCCATTTGTCTCCGGGCTTTAACATGGGAATCATTGAGGAAGTACCCAACACTCGCAACAAGCACAGGGTCATAATAATATTCAAATACCAAATATTTCTCGGCAAGGCTTTCCTCAAAGGGCAAAACTGGGCATTTCAAACTATATGTAGAGCACGTTATTTTCATTTTGTTAACAATGTTTAAGTGTCCTACAAGTTTGAAAGATATTTCTAGTATATTTTTACAACAAAACCTCCCATCTCAAAAACGCAATACAAGATAAATAACCTTCAAAAATTAAAGAAACACGACTATATCTGTATAGTTAACTAGTATTTGAAAGGGTAACGTCCCTATATAGTCATCCCTAGTAACATATCGAATTTTCGGAATTTTTAATGCGCAATGGGAGATTTACGGTAATTGCATCCTTCATAGAATCTTCTATGAAATCAAAATGAAAACGAATGGACTTAAAGAGGCGTCGAGGTCAAAGTAAGGTAATTGCAATAAAATGTTGATTTTTAGATTCCCTGCTACAGAACAACTCGTAACAATTTCCATTGTTTTGTCTTGGGAGGGACGTTACAGAATACAGATAGTAATTGTGTTTATTTTAAAGTTGGAAATTCGAGTCTGTATTGTTCCCAATGTAAAGATTTGTAGTGTGCAGTATTGGTGTTTGGTGCTTTGAATAGGGATGGGGAACGTTATGCAAAGACTGGGCTTATATCTGCACTCAGGATCAGACGAATGAATTCTTCCACGAAGTTATCGTTTCAAATGCGAATGAACGGTCGTGGGTCAACGAGACAAGGCAGCCAAAAGACCAAAGACACTGTCTACCAAATCCACTAACTGCAGAAGTGACGAACCCAGCCCTAGACCCAGCCTGTAACTTTTAAAGACAGTACAGGCGAGTGTGTATCTGCATGCACGTGATCTTTGGAATTTTTGTGAATGGGCTGGGATGCCTTTGTCACTTGTCATTCTCATCTCACTCTCACATCTGCAACTCTTTTGACTTTTCTTCGCCTTCTTCGTGACCAGCTGCGTCTCTTATTTGCCTTGATGGATTCAAAGTACCTAATTAATTTAATCAATTCTGAGCGATTGGACGCATATCCAATCCAATGAATGTTTTTATAGATGTTACTGGAGTGTCCCCTTTGCATATCGTCGGTTAAAAATGAAAATTTGTGTAGCCTAATTGTAAGTCCAGTTCCTGGTTAAAAGCATTCTGCCCCAAGTCCAGCGTCCCCTTAATGCCATCTTGAAGTCAGTCCCAAGAATCAAGTTCTTAATACCTATGTGTTCCAAATGTGCAAATGGCACTTTTACAATTTGCAGTCTTTTTAAAACGTTTTAATACCATGTCCACACATTTATAACAATGTAGTGATAGCAGCAGCTTTCCTATCTTTGAAACTCTACAGAAGCGATATTTATTACACATTTTATACGTGAGTAAAATTCAGTTGCTAGGACATGGGTCAACATGGCATTATGGGGACACACTGGACTCATTGCTTTTAAACGGGGAATGCCGTAGCCCCACAACGCATCTTCACCGACGATATGTAAGTCATTTCGCATTTGCTTGTAACCCGTTGTTCTTGTGTATGCTCTTGCTGTAGTAAACTCCAAATGCGAATGAAAGCATGCTTTGACGGCGGCAGACGTGAGTGAGTTGGACAGATTTACTGACACAACTAAACTAGGTAAGTGCAATAATGCTTTGTAGACTAATAGATTCAGTAGACAGTTGAGCTAGATCGCATGTAATGCATCTCTTTTCTGTTTCATGGCCTCAAGTTCATCGGAACTGAATTGAGATTTTATGAATTTGTGATTGTTACAAGTTGTGTTTGTTTGTGAAAGGGCTTTTACGACTTGTTTATACAAGAAGGACTGCTAAACTACTGATATCATATCATGTTTTGATGCTTTGATGGCTCATGAAAGATTTCTGATGCAGATTGAATTGAGAGGGACTCTAGTGTTAAGTTTGTTCTTGCATTTGTCAAGTACTTGTGATCTCCAAGTGGAGTCTGACTTGTCATTGTGTGAGTATAGCGGTGAGCGGTGATATGAAATGACCTACTTTGCTTCTATTCTCTAGCTCTTCAGCTCAGCACATTTTGCATATTATCTCTTTTTGAAAGTTTTTTTACATTTATTTACCATTAGTCACGTATTGATGATGTATTCTTCATTTTTAAACCTTTTTACACTTAAACCAAGCCTTTTTTCTTACTTTAATTTATTGAGAAATATTTTATTGATCTTTTTATTTGTTACTATGTCAGTCAGTGCGCAAATTCATTATTTCCACGTTTGCCAAATTCTCTGATTTTCGTGTTATTTTTTATTTAATAAACAATAGAACATTCAGTAATAATAAAAATATTAATTGAATGACTAACTAACACAGTATCCGCCATCAAGAAGGAGACTCTCCCCAGTAGTCATACTACTCATGTCACTGAGAAGAAATAAAATTGCATTCACGACTTCGTTCGTCTCCGCAAATCTTCCCAGAGGAATGCGAGAGAGTATGGGATTGGACTTGGCAGGGTCCGTCCATAGTTCGCGTCCCAGGTCCGTCCATACGATGGTGGGATTCACCGAATTAACCCGAATTTTATGTTCTCCCAATGCATTGGCCATCCCTTGTGTGAGCATGTCAACTGCCGCTTTGGAGGAGCAGTAGATCATTATACTTTTCACCGTCTTCTTTGCAGACTACAACAACCAAACAGTGGAAAAATTTAAAATCATATATTTTAGGATTTAAAACTATTTTTGAAACAGTAAAATGTATGCACTAGTAATTTAAAAAATTTTCATAAAAACAGAAAGGCGTGTACCACTGACGAGACATTGACGATTGAACCTTGAATCCCAGCAGCAATCATTTTCTTGGCAACTATTTGGCTTACATTCACAATAGCCTTGACGTTCACATCATACATTCTATACAAAAATAAATTTATTATTAAGCAAAAACTTAAAGTCTTGTTTATATAAAATTAGGTATACATTATTGTTTTTATCACAGTCCCAACAGTACTAAAAATACGCATAATGCTCGTTTAATTACGTATCAAAAGCATCGGGAGTAACTTCCAAGAATGGTTGTGGCACAGCAACGCCCGCATTATTCACGAGATGATCAACAGCCTCAATATTTTCCAGTGCTTTTCCAGTGGCTTCCCAGTCCCGAAGATCCACAAGAATTGGGATAACTGATGGGAATTCCGCTTTCAGCTGGTTCAATACTTCCTCAGTTTTGGTCAGAGCGTACACTATCGCTCCCTGTCCTACCAACGTAGCCACCAAATCCTTTCCGATGCCTATAATTATTATAAGTTACAATAATTTAATATTTATTACGCAATTATTATTGCGATCTTGAGCAATAGTAAATTATGCCTATTATACCTCTCCCAGCTCCAGTCACAAGAACCTTTTTTCCCTTGAAAGAAATTTCCATTTTTATTCCAACTTTTTGGAAAGTGAAAGAAGCAGGAATGTGTCGATGATGATTTGCAGAGCACAAAGAAGGAAGGAAATACAGCTCCGAAGAGAGAGTGAATGATTTCAATCTTGTTATAAAGTCTTATTGGCAGCAAATTTAGTTTATTGGAGGGAAGGACGTTGCTAACTGAGAGTGGAGATTGCTAGTACCTTTTAAAATAATATTCCAGCACATTCATTTTGTCAGCTATATGTTCTGCATGTTATGTATATGATGCTCCAGCAAGCCAGCTAGCCATGAATTAGTGGATGCTCATGAATACATTTAAATTGCGACGAGATAATGATGTACATATTTTGTTGACTAGCTTTCCAATATAGAGTCACGACCAGTATCCACAATAAAGTCAGTAATGGGCTTGGAAGGACAGACTTATTACTTGGCTACAGACGCAAACGAACCCTGCATGCGTTGACCTTGAGAATTTGAACTTGTCACTTGTGGACGCAGGCAGCCGTCCGCATTAACCATATTACGCCCCACATCCCCTACAACGTACATAAAATTAGCAAATCAATTCTTTTTCATCAAAAATTGGTTCTCACATTTCCAATTCGTCAACATATTTTAATACACTGAGTTTAAAATTATCGGCAGAAGCTGTTTCACTCTATTTACTATGTAATAGAAGACACGATGACCGTGACCCTGACCGGATGTGTGTCCATGGTCAACAATGTGATGCTCTAACGTTCTGACATTTTTGTAGCGTCTCTATTTATCTTATTTTTAAAGGATGCGTGTCCAGATAATTGTAGATTCAAATGTTGGGTACAGTACACATTGCATTGGTTTGTTTTTGTTTATTACATTCAGAGATATTTATACTTTGATATTTTTGACTGATTTCGGGGCGTCACGCGATTTTGCTGTCAATTTTGCAAATGTTTACAGTTGCGTTAGTTATACCTATTGGTTTTGTATTCTAAATATATAAGTGAGTATCGTTGCATAAAATAATTCCAACAGACGAACTGACAGTAAGGTAGCTTCCTAACTGTCTGCACTGCACTGTGAATAATTTGTGACCACTACCAGTGAATGAGGAAGAGAGAATTACTGACTGTGACTAATAATAAGAATACTGAGTACAGAGTTATGTGAACCCTAATAATAATTGCACGGTGTTCATAACTTAAAGCGTCATCATATCATGGGCGTCGCAGGCGAAGGATCTCAACGTGGGTCGGGTGCATTTGGGGTAAAGCGACGAACACAATTATACTGCAAATCGCTCAAGCAATCTTTAACCAAGTCTAATTTCCGTTGACTTTAGTTTTGACTTTGTTCAAGTTTGTTCCCACACTAAATCCTCGGATTTTGCAATTCCGGCATTTAACGTTAAACAACTAACCGCAAAATCACTCACAAAATTCCGGACATGACTGCAACCCAGTTGATAATAGTCAGTTCTGCATAATCGTTAGCATATAGTATTCCATTTAAGTACACATTAATTAGGTACTAATTGTTTTTACCATCCGTAAAGGTAGATGGCTAGAATTTAGTTCCTAAATGCCAAGTAGTTTACATTTAAGTAGCACGACAATTTACTGCCCCTTTTCCTCTATTGCATAGTAACGCCACTGTAGGCTTTTTGGTCCTGATCTGATAAACTAATTAAAAGTTACACTGTCTTATTTCTA
>JAQFZC010001432.1:0-30245 GCA_034695205.1 Dicyrtoma fusca | reverse complement strand
TTGAAAAGGTTAATTTATAGAATTAAACACTTTTGTAAAGCATTTTTTCCATGGTTTGCCAGTTGCGAATAGGTTAAGCTTAAAATACTACCGACCCAATTATGATCTAAATACATTCAAATTTTGTTCTGGACAGAATTCAATTTACAATCCGTGTAACGGCATTTAATTTAATTTTGTAATTTACGTAAAATTTTCTAGTTAAATTCGAGAAACGATTATTATCATTTAATAACAACTGAAGTAAGGCAAAAACTTTTTGCCAGAGACATTTTCGACGATTAACCGTTAGATATAGAATGCCTCCGGGTGCTTCTTAACCTTAGCAGACAAAATGTTTCGATGAATCTGTCCTACGTAGGCCCACTCTTGCATTTCTATACATATGTATTTATTAAATAGTCAAATCCATTGGGACGTGATGCACGAAAAACACTGAAATAACAACACTAATTTGGGCATTTCAAGTTTTTTAAAATATTCCCTTAGAATTCTCAAAGTACCTAATTTTATACGATACCCTTGGCTGGAAGGGTAAATCACAAACAAATTAATACAGATAGAAGCGGATAGAACCAGTATGACTTTAAAGTTACCTAGGCACTACATTTCTAAAATAGCATACATACATACATAAATAGAGAGGGCAGAGTAGAATACTAAATAGGTATCTATAGCACCAGGTTTATTACCCTCCTCAATTAAACACGAAAAAATTCAGGCTGTACACATCCCAAAGTGCACCATTTCAAAATAAAAAATTTAGATAAATAAATGAAACTAGGTTTGGAGTATCGTATACCCAATTCGAACTGTACAGCAGTAGCTGCAGTTTGTGACTGCATTGATAATATGGCATTGCATAAGAACTGCTACAGATAAAAACATAGGATTTGTATGTACTTCGAAGGTAGGTGTAGGTACATATTTAAAATTTCAGTAATCTGCGCTTATCAATCCAACGCAATGTAGGTACATATATTGTTTCCTCAAGTTTGACAATGAAGACCCACCAGACACTCAGATAGAAACCAAAACATAAAAATGTATCGCTCCTTAAAATGCAAAATGACGTGTATCCATAAAAACCACGCAAAAAACAATATTTCCCCATTTTTATAACACACAAGTGTGTACGACATGCTAATCACACGTTTTAAAAAGGCGCAAAACAATAGTTTTTACTTTGCTGACTGTGCTAAAGAGCTGATTACGCAACCTGGAAAAATTGTGTGCCTCTTTTAAATGGGTTTTATGGATACGCGTCATTTTGCAGCGTAAGCAGCGATATGTAGTTATTATACCGTATAGTAAACCCATGTTTTTATATGCTATACTTATATAGCTGTAGTGCACTGGATACATCTATAAGTCCAGAATCTAATCTCTAACTGTCCTGATCTTCTTTTGACTAGAAACTGAAAGGCTGACTTGATGAAAAATTGATGCTTTTACATGGCATGGCCCGGGAAGGAAATAGCATTTCCTAGCCAAATAAGAATGAAAAAAAAAATCCTGAAAAATTTTGACAGCTAGACGAGAGACTTTTTCCCCTTCATTCTCACTCACTCTCGCCTTTAACATTCATAGGCAGGTTTTCCCTTTGCTGGGTAAAAAAAAATACTTTGAGATCCTTTTCATGTCTTCAATGACGATCCTATGATGTCTCTCTCCAATTGCAAATGGAAATGTAAAATATCCAAATACATACCAGAATCATACACGCTGTAGCACGTCTACAGATGAACCCTACACAAGTACCACTTCAGAATCTAAAGGTATGCATACCACACAGTCACAGTTTGACAAATTATACAGTCAGTAAGACATTCATTACTGATTACATACTTGCAATGATTTGGGTATTTTAAAGTAATGGCTTTCAGAACAGAAACCGATCCAAATGATGCATTTATTTAAATGTTTTCAAAACAAAAAATGCTAAACCTAGAACACTTTCAAACAGCACAAAAATAAAAAGACGCGCCTGGAGCACTGTCTACGATTTCCATAACTACTGCAAAATACATACAAATATTTTTTTAAATGTATAACTACCACGTTTTACACTTTGTCAAAAATGTTACTTTCAGCTTTGCCTTTTTTCAAACCAAATATGCACACCTACACTAACTACAGAGCTACATAATGTATCCCCTGCTTAATAGTGAAATCTGAAACCGGCCTGTTAGTACCTTCTGTTAGTAAATTCGTCGTTCTGTACTAATACAGCCACAACTGAAATAGTGCTGCTAAATAATAATAACATGTACCCATCTATACGCCCATGCTTAAGCTCCCGTACAAAAGGAAGGGAAGAGACTAAATCCTGACAATATTTTCCCATCTCCATTTCCAGAATTTCCACAGACAATACAATAATGCAATGGCGTATGAACTAGGGGCCGACAAGGACCTTTATCATCATTAGCATTATTATCATGGCATCGTCATTTAAGAAATTCTACCATTGCATTGAAACATTTATTTCTTTTGTGTCCATTCTCAAGATCTGTCGTCCGGTCCTCCCTTCCACAATACATACAGAAATAGAGGATTTAAACTCGAGCTATTCACCACCGGATTTCCATGGACGAGGGATTATAGAAATAATAATAATTACGGCTATAATACAACTAACTACCTACTCGAAATTTTGGTTATTGGAGGTTCAATTGTGAAGATATTTCAAAATATTGTGCCTATCCAGCTCTCCGTATGTATTCATGAGTACGAAGGATTCCGCAATGGCTGGCTACACTACAGCAAGTGTGACAGTCTTAAGTTCAAGTTGTTTTCATTGTCACTCGTGGCATCTTATCTTGAGAGTGTCAATGGTTGGGTCCTCACATGTACAGGAAGACAATAATGAAAGACACGAAGCCCAAGAAAACATTTACGTTCCTCTCGAGCTGACCTCGGGAAGCCATTAATTCTTCTATGGACGTGATGACAGATGCGCAAAGATACATTTTTCAATTGAATTGGATGGGCAATGCTCTGTCTATTGAGAGAAGCAACTCTAAAGCTCTCTATATAGCTTTACTATATACCACTATAGATATAGTCCTTGCTGCTGGCTGGTGACATATTGTGGCATAGAGGTTGCTGTTGATGCAATAAGCATAAATGTCAGCTCGTCCCAAGTTAATTCTCAGAGTTTCCTCAAGACCACCGGAAAGCACGGCAGGCAGAGTGAAGCAAAAGCAGAGCAATATTAATCTGTAGGGTACGCAGCACAGAGGACCCAATAGAATTTGAAAAAAAAGGAAAGCAATGAAGAAACTCTACGCAGAACGACAGCAAAAGACCATTTCCAGTGATTTCATTGAAATAAAAAGAGCGGCAGGACTTCAAAGGTGCTCATCCTGAAAAAGTCCTCAAAAGTGAACCCAAATCATGTGGGGGTCGTCCTTTTTATGGGAACTTAAGTAACTCCCAACTTAATAAACTTTAACAATCATAACAATGGGACTGTAGAGCACAAAGCTGAGTGAGGGTAGGGGCCTCCCAAATACTACCCAGAGCTTTCCTAATTTATATAATTAAGCCTTTTATGAAAAGGTCAAATAAATTTTTGTTTAGAAAAAAAACAACGTCATAAATGAAAGCCCCTGTGAGCTCCTTATCTGTCCAATATAATATACCTACGTGGGTAAAAGAAGTGAGGTGCCTACTCCTTCGGTATTTCTGCCCTTATCCATCGAATGGAGAGCCTGAGCAAAAGGAAAGTGTGACCTCATACGCTTTATTATAATGTATAGTGGTGTCCCATGTCCGTCCATTTAACGATTATCTCCAGTTCTACTCCATAACCGATGAGTTCATAATGCACTCTGTGCTCTACTGGACGATGGACTGTGAGAAAAACAAGGATGATGGAGTGAGCACATTCCTGGACACTTTTAACAGTTGAGATAGGAGGGAGCGATATGCCCTCCCATTCCCTCCCAACCGCGATATGAGGTAAAAGCTTCTAATTCGAACGGATTTCCAAACTCGAACAAGTCAAAGTGTCACTGCCTAAAGCAGCTCCACGTAGGTAAGCATAAGTGCATATATGTATGTACCGGCTACAGTTACCTAATTATTATTATATGAGCCTAGATAACACTAAAAATTTAAAAAGGAAACAAGTACAACATGAGATAACTAACTGTGCACAAGACAAATGCGGATAATAAATTACTGCACAATACTAATGGGTTTGCATGGAGGGGTCCAACAAATATTACCTAACGTCACAACATTTGAATATTTAAGCCGAAAAGGTATATGTACTAATATATCCTTTTAGAAGTCGGCAAAACAATACATTTGATGCTAGAAAAAACGCAAAAAAATATATTTGTAAAAACATAGTGAATAAAAGCTCTGGACTCACTTTTCTTTGACGTAGGTTTAACATTGGGACTACTAGTTCGGAATTCGGTTTTCTTGGGTGGGTAGCGCGTGGCGTAGATGGAGGGGGGCAGGATGGTGGTGGAGGTGGTCGTCGTACTGGACGAAGTGTACACGATCACAGGGCGTCGAGACGTGCTGGTCGAGACGGTCGTCATTGACGTGGACGAGGAGGGGAGGCGAGGGACTGGCGGCTGCCCCGCCACTGGTCCCACTGGAGCACCCGTTGTGCCTAAAACAAATCAAACAAAATAAATAATTAATTACAAACTTTAATTACAAATACTTATTCAAATCAATCTAATTGCTGGTATAATAATCATACAGATACAAATAAAAATCGAAGCGGCGTATTTACAAAAAATGTGCCACACCTGAATGACCATTTTGAAACCACATTATTATATTATGTTACATAGCTTTTGTATTTTTAACCTATTCGAAAGGGGCAAACCACTGAAAAGAGTGTTTTAGAAAAAGTGTTTATACCACAAATCAACTTTTCAAAAAAAAAGTCAAAAAACTAGAAATCAACATTTTCAAAAGGTCAAATATGGTAGGTAATTGACATTTTAAAAAAGTCAAAAAACCAATAATGAACATTTTCAAAAAACGTCAAAACTACAAACTTACTTTTTCAAAACGGGTCATTATTAAAATTAACATTTTCAAAGTGTGCCAAACTATGCATTTCCGTTTTGAAAAGGTTCAAAACGTTTTTTTAAATATATAACCACTAATTTTGAATGCATATATTGAAAACGCGTCGTACTCAAAATCCAAAATCCCACTTCCACTGAAATCAACAATTTTGAATACGAATTTAGAATGGCTGTCGAATTGAAAAAATAATTTGCACACAAAAGGGAAATTTCCGAGAATCGTTTTTATGTAGGCCATAACGTACGCCGTACGATTAGCTAACCTACACAGAGTACATACAACTACATACAAAAATCTCGACGCACCCCTGCACTGCAGCCCAGCAATTAAGCCAATTAGTATTAGACTATGTTAACTACTACGGAAACAAGAGGGAAATTAAAATTAATTACAAAACCATAAAAATTACAGCAATAAAACCATGTTAATTACTATCAACAACACAAGAACAGCATAATTACAAAAATGCTATCACTAATTAACTTTTCTCCTTTGCCCATTGTTTCCCCCACACAACACATCTCCGGTAATCGACTGCATAAGTCATTGTCACTGTCATTATAGAAATCAGAGTCGGAATAATATTATTATACATTAATACTCCCCATTCACGTCTCCCTCCCCCTTTGTTTCCTGAGTGCCCTACGAGAGTATAATAAATAATAAAAGGAATTCAAATTCATATTCAAGACGGTAGACTTGGCTGCAAATACACAAGACATAAATCTAGTAAACAAATTAGGTGAGCAACTAAGAGGTGCAGCAGCCTGCTCAGAATACATTATCAAAAAAATTATTATAAAAAAAAATATTAAAAAGAATAAAAGGTGGACGAGTGCTCTATGTACATTTGTTCGTATCTGCATGAAGCACATAAAAGAACCTGCACTCTCTAAAAGATTCAACTACTGCTTTCCATTTCCTTTTATACGGCTACCTTCCTACATTATATTACACAGCACAGATTTGACTGACCACAGAAGCTACTGGTAGCTTTTGAAGCAAAAAGGCGTACATAGAAAATAATATTGTAATAATTATTGTACAAATTAATTGCTTATTTTTCAAAAAATGACACGCTTTTTAGGATTGACGTCACTTTGCTTCTTCAGTCATAAATTCTGTGGGTAGGGACAGACTAGGTAGGGACATGACATTACTGCTGTCGGTAGACTGATGGGTCTACTGCGGTGGCGGTGCGATATCCATGTCAACATTCCAAGGCATACATTATACAGGATTTCATTGCCATACTACTTTACTTCCATAGCACTTCACCTCTTCACTTCTAAACTTGACTTGTACGAAGCTTTTGGGCTTCACTTGAGCAACAACAAGTTTGTACAAGTCAAAGTCAGCATTTTTTCAAAACTGTAAAATACTATGTAAATACAGACGTGGCTACACACACATCTCCCACACTTGACACTATGCACTCTTTAAGGGACCACTCACGCACTCTGCGCCATCATTTCAAACCAAAGATTTAAAAGAAAGGCAGGTTCAAGTATAAAAGAATAAAATGACTGGGTAAATACCCATACGTTAAACCAATAATAGAGTACCTACCCCCACGGAGGTACCATAATAGATGATAGATATTAATAAAAATAAATAAAAATAACATAATAATATTGTAGGTGTGAAGAAGGGGATCCATTAAATCCATTAGTGAGGACTTAAGTGAGCTGGGACTGTCATTGACATTAGCATTTTTGATCACGTCATCAGTCAAGAGACGAAATAGGAGAGAAGAGAAGACCCACGACGACGAAGAGGCAGAGGCCTGCCTGTCTGTCTGTCCGTCCGTCTGTTTGTACTGATATACGTGGAGCATCAGGAATAATATTATAGGAGGATAAGAGTGGAGACTGGAACTGGAACTGGAATTGAGAGAAGCCCATAAAAAATAAAGAGAAATAAAGAAGAAGGTATTGCTTACTCTGAGCGGGTGTTTCTCCAGGGTGGCAGCAGACTTTGAAGACGACTTTCATATTATGTGAGGAGCACCGACCTCCCACACGTCGATGGAGATCATCACGTGAGGACGTAGCTGGAAAGAAACAACAGAGAGACAGTCAGTCAACGTCAACAAAAATATATATCAACAACTAAAATCCTAACCTTTGTATCTATGCATATAAAAATCATACCAAAATATGTATAAAAAATACCAACCAACCAAATTAAAATACAAAGGTACAACAAGACCTACGACAGTTGCTATTTTTAGCAAGCAGCTGTCAGATTTCCAAAGCACTACAAAACTTAACTGTAGCGTCTTTAAAACGTGCCATATGCAATTTGTAATTAAAAAGCATAAATATTTCCAACAAATTGCGGCAGAAATGTCCTGTGTTCTCTACTTTTTTCTCAAAACATGTCTTAAAGGTATATGCAATATAATTATGAGCCACTTTGCAAAATGAAGCCTACTGTCAAAAACAAAAACACGACAGCGGCCTGCTGTCCAACAGGACAGCTGAAGATCCCCCTACCTACCCAAATACGTATACGGTAATAAAAAAATATTTTATAATTTACAGTAGGCACAGGCAGCATAGTATGTAGTATGACGTAGGATAGGATCAGTAGGATGTAGAAAAAATGTCCAAATGTGAAGTTCAAATTTAAAATTCATTGTGTAGCTTATCCTGGTGTCTGGTTGTGATTTCGATTCTGATCATCCCCTGCATTTCCAAATTCAAATTTCCATTCACACTCATCAAACTGTGTGCACCAGACCAGCACCAAGCCCTGCCTATCCTTCCTTATACATACTGATACACTAGCCAAGAAACAAGTCCAACAAACGCACAAGTGTGTGTGTGCCTGCCTGCCTAACCTACCTACAGTACAATTAAGGATTAAAAAGGTGTACAGCACATACGAAATGACGAACAGTACCTGCTTCTTATTTCCTTCTGCACTCTGAATTGTAAAATTATTCATACACACTTGGTGGCCTAAGAAGCAACTTACTGCAGCTCAATAAATGCTTAAAAACATGGTCGTATTTGATCGCGTTCAAAAATGCACAAAATGCAATACAAATTTGAACAGTTTTGACAAGTTATTTTTTAAAAATAAATTCAAACCTAATCAATTTAAAAATTTATGACACTATTATCATGATGGTTTGTACACTAAATTCTAAGCCAGGATATTCGCGACTGAAATACGCCATTCTGCTTCCCACACGTCACGCTATTACAAAAAGAGGCCTATGAGGCCCAACTGAGTGGCGAGTGAAAAAGCCCAGCTGAGGAAGAAGCCAACGTTTCACATTACATCAAGATTAAGGATTCAACATTGAAAATCGTTAATAGGCTGTTTGGCATGTTGAGCATCCTCAAAACTTTCCTGTCCCTCGAAACCATATCAGTTCGTAGTGTGTGTGTGTGTGTGTGTACGAAGCCAAGTCCAAAGGGAGACGGAGAGAGAGAATGGTCTTTTAGTTTTGTTTTACAATGTCTGACTGAATTTTTGAATTTACATTAAAAGATGAGGTAGGGACGAGAGAGTGACGGATACGTTCTGGCTCTGTATTCTCTGTTTTCTATATTTCTCGTTTCCTTAAAAACATTGCATTGGCTTTCATACTATTCTATGCTTTTGGTTTTTTTAAAAAGATTTCAGTTTTGATTTTTTCATGGGAGCAGTCATGCCATGCCAAGACTCCATTTCACCCCAGTACATACATAATGATGTACAAGTACAAGCTAACAAGTGCTTCTCCATTCCTGCCTTCGTCTTCTCGGAGTGAGATGATGAGAGACTAGAGTAGACGAGACAGGTAGACAACCAAACCCACGAGCAAGACACACGTCCAAGGAAAATATTATACGTCCTATTAGGCACTCGGGAGACAGATGCACCTATAGGCAGTCAGTCTATATGGGTAGATATAATTACACTACGTACACGGGTCAAAAAGATGACAAGCCAGGAAACTGAGAGCTCATGACATATACACAATTTTAATCATGTAATCGTAACTTTTCTAAGGCGTGTGTTCGCTCGTCTCTCTCCCTCCATTCATTTACCTCAAATCTCAGATTAATCACCGGCACACAAAGAGCTTTCGAAAAGGCACGTGTGTAAATCTACACCATTTTGCAATTTTCGAGTGATTTCGGAGAAACTGAATTTTTAAGAAGTGCCTTTAATGAAATCTGCATATTTTGGTGGCAAAAAAAAATCGCATGCAAAATAACTGCACAGAGAGCTGTATGAAGTATGGGAAACTTAATCAGAGGTTCCAGAGTACTCTATATACAACCAAATTCTTCATTTTATGCATTAAATATCATTCAGCTGATTTATGTAGGTAGATATAATCACAATGAAACTGACTTTGCGTTAAAAGAATGAAAAAAAACACCAACAAAAAAGTATGCGATACATACTGGAATTACCTATACTTATTTTTTTAAAAAATGCCAAAAAATTTAAAGCACCTTTTCCTTTTAGAATGTACACATGAAGCAGCAACTAATGCTGCAACCATGGTTACCGAAGCTATGCCTTTTACTTATTACTCTGCAGATAGAAACTACCGCCTACAAACTTTAGTTGGTCTGCTTATATATTATGTATGTTGGAAATTGTGGAATGCAATGGCGTTGGTAATACAAAAATATGTGCATTAAGAATACGACAAATAATATTGATTGTGGTTGTTCAACTTACAAATAAAATAGTAGTCTTGACCAGGGCGGAATTCGAGGCCGCCTGGCTGCGGCGTGAATGACCGAAACGTTATTGTAAAATACATAAGTTTGTATGGTTTATCACACACGGCAATAATTCGTGGATTAGGATTTGTAATCCTACATGTGTCGTACTCCTCTTTGGATACCTGCAACACACACAAAAATAAAAACGTATTAATTTCACATGTACAAAATTATTTATTATTATCCTTACTTTAATCATAATTTAAAAGTTTTTTTTTTAACTAAATCGTAAATCTACAGCGCGCGCTTTCCCTTTTGAATTGATTTAAATATTATATGTAATCGAAACAAGAAGTGAAGATGATTTGACAGCATTCAAACATTCTTCGTTACACATATAAAGATACAGGTACATATATATCTTTAAATTTTCAACGGCTTTAGCTATACTCATAGCAACGCAACGGCACGGCAGTCAGTAGCCCGGGTAATGGAGACGGCCATTTCATACGTGAGAATTTCCTTGAACATTTGTAAGTGTCAAGAAAGGACAACAACTACAGTACTGTGCATACTTTTCCTGTCTTTCCTCTTATTTCCCGTTCCCTGTACAAGAACGTACGAGTCTAGAAAAGTCGGAAGCCCAGGCCAGAGCTTGAAGGAAGCTTGAAGCAAGTGGATGGAAAAAGGAAAAGGAGGGAGGTAGACAAATAGTAGAAGAAAAAAAAAATTTAACGATACTTTTTTTAGCTCAAGAATATTTGTAGTAAAGTAACTATGCACTGCACAGAGTCAGAGTGCAATCCTTTCCCCATTTAGAAAGACACATATACACTCCTCCATCTCACATTTCCATGTGCACATCCTTTCTCTCTCATTAGTTCGTATTCAATTTGTCAACAGACCCCCAACAGGGGAATGGCATCAAAATTTTATTTTACTACCCTTCCCACCACTACACGCGCTCTCCTTCCTACAACTTCCACTTCTACAATTTCATTTTTCATATTCTCCGGACTGCCGTTTTAAAAGACTGCTCGTGTTCCGGTTCTCCTATGCGTACGTCGGTAATCTATAACATTCTGCCACGGATGCTATAGGCATACCCATCTATGTATATACTGCACTACCAGTACCAGTGCAGTGCAACCTGCTGCAGCTGACGAGTGCACTGCACTATCAACTCAACTCAAGAACCTCATCATATTAACATAGCTCGGATTAGGTTTGCTTTGTTTTTACATTCTACACGCTCTATTTTGACAGGTAGAAAGTGCATCATTTTTCATTTGAAAATTTGACTCTTGAATATTTTACAACCTGGATCTTTCACCCCTGTTCGTACGCACAATGTGTGTGCACTGCCACAAAGCAAATAAAGTCCCTACGACATCAGAGTGTGTAGGAAATTACTAAATTCAGTACACTTGCAGGAAACGTGTCACAAACAGAGACCCAAAAATCACAAGGTTTACACTGTAATTTGAGAAATGAATGGAAAACTAAATAAATTGGAATTATATCAATCATTTAAAACAAGTCTATCTATCGACTTTAATTCAAATTTTAGGTACAGGGGGGTATTTTGTACCTAATTTTATATTTTTTTGTTTTTCAAAGTTGTTTTTACATTCGAATCCTTATGACCTCATATTTGCAAGCCTCCAATACGACTACTTGAAGGAAGGGTTGTGGGTAGTATAAAGTTTGAAATAAGCCTGGAGTGGTGTTGGTTTCTCAGTCTGTGGGTATGAATGAAACAAACTAAAATGAAATTTACCTTCCAAAACCCAAACCCAGTCAAAGAAAAACGAGAGCGAGAAACAAAAGGACGGGGAACTGAAACAAGAGTTGGGACGTTGAGAGTTTTCTAATTCTTTCTACTTTCTACGCAAGAAATTCCCAAAAAGTTTAAAGCATAGGCACCCAGGTAGGTGGGTACATACACCAGTCTACAGATGACAAGTACATACCCAGGTAAGGCACAGTATCTATGTACATACTAACACAGAACACTAGAGACAAAAACAGACACAGATTCCTTATTTGGAATCTCCAAAGTCCTTTCAGACAGAGAGCATACCCGCAAGTTCAAAAGGTGCTATGTGAAAGTATCAAAACGACTCAAAAGCTGTACACATATACTAACCTGAATTTGCGAAAAATAAGCCTGCTTAAGAAGGTCATAAATTCAAACAACAATGAACATATATCCCATACATACAAATACAACCGTAAAATCGCAGACAATTTTGCACTGTGTAACCCACGGGTATGTAAATAGCAGATTTTGCATTTTTCAAAAATCCTGTGCGAACCGAGCAGCTAATTACATAGCAGTACAAAAAGTACTTTTGGCAAATAGCAAAACGGAATAGAAGACGTACGTCTAGCTTTACTACAGCGGAAGGTGCAATTGGAATGTTCTAATTTTATTTTACAATTCCCCAGTCTACTTACGTATGCGTGATTTTCTATTTACGTTCACATAAAAATCTTAGTCGACTTCAGTTCAGGCAATACTGTCTATGCATGTAGCTACGTGCAGGTAACTTCTTAAAGCATATATGTAGGTACTTGGGTACCCGTACTTTGGTCCATAGAGAATTTACCTAGTGCCTTTATATAGCTACACGTACACTCCCTCCGCGAAACATTGCATTGCAGTTGGAACGTTAGAACCTGTATAGCTGTTTTTAATATGTAGGCACTTACAGTTTCCATTTTTCTTTTCTACTGATTAGATTAACCCTTGTATATTTTCTCCATTTCTACTTCCACAAGGAAACTCTCGACGAGAGGAGACAACACAGGAAGCAAGAGTAGAAAAAAAAAGTTTTTCAAAAGTTTTTTTATACACATTTTATCCCAAAGCTGATCGTCTAATTTTCTCAATCTCAAACTCAAACCTCTGAACCCAATCTATAAATCTATCTGTAGCTCCTATAGCGACCTTCCTACGTACACACACACGTGTCCCATTTATTTTATGCACCTATGACTATCCGTATCCGTAGAACTGTAGAACCTAAATGCTAACGATTACAAAAGGGAAAGAAAGACGGCTAGAAATTGAGAAGCAAACGAAACCTATAAAGGACTGAGCAATGGTTTTTACTTTCTTCCAAAAACAAAATACAGACGGCAAAGCAACAAGCAAATCCATGTGCTTCATTTTTCATTGTCTCTCTTTTTATTGCAGTTAGCTAACTTGTTAGTTAGGTAAGTGTACCAAAATAATCCCAATCGTAATTTCGTCTACTTTGTTTTATATGTAGATTGATACTTTCTTTTCTGATGGTAGGTGGTAGTGGGGACCTAGTTTGTTCAATGTTCTATTCTATTTATTTGTGATGAGGGTTTTCCATGAATTTTGAGTAAATCTCCCGAGCTTCGTTTCCAAGGAATTTCCCTCCATTTCCCATCAAAACCAAAGCAAAAGTGTAAAACCAAAATTGTAGAGTATGAAGCATGGAGCACCATGGGATCTCCCCGTATCGAATTTCAGGCCAGACTCGTGTGTCACTGTCTTCCTTCTTGTATAGGCACAACTACCAATTTAATAACTATACACCTACCTAATACATACATAGGTAAGTGTGTACCACCTTTGCACTACTAGCTATCTACTGAACGAATTACAGGCCTACAGAGCCCAACCCTCTGTCATTCTTATTCTCAGTTTTAGTTCACATCTTTTGAGTTTCTCACAGTTCAGAGGACCGTTGCCTTTGCCTTCCAATTCCTTGGACAATGGTTTTTTATGATTATTTATTTCCCCGACTTTTTCAATTTTCAAATTTCAAACAAGGAGGTCGGTAGGCAATTTCAATTGTAGCTAGCCATTTATGTATAATATGCCACTACATACCTAGTAGGTACGTCACCACTACTTCCTAAACACATTGTGAATTAAATAAGCAAAAGCTTTTAATTCACAGCAGACACCAGACCAGAGCGAATGTGTAAACACTCCGCATTATTTAACATAAACAAAAATAGGCGTACGCAGCTACGTATGTACGTACATACATCAAGCTACTGGACGCATTAAGAAATAAAATGCTTTTCCCTTTACATTTTATGTACTTTACTTGAGAAAGGAAGGCGATAAGTTGTGTTATTGTTCCGTGATTCCAATATTCCCTTCCATAACGATTCAACTCTAGCTAATGTGTATAATTATTTACAGCTGGTTTTTAAAATTTGAAATAAATCATCCCATGAGCACAGTAAAAGCACACGATATGGAAAGTAGTAGGTGGACTTATGGCTCTGAAATGAAGGGCTTGAATTTGAATAGATAAAGAGATGGGCAACTAAAGGATAAGATTTAACTTCTAATACTTGAATAATCACAAGACAACAAGAGCCAAGGAGGCAGACAAGACGAGAAAGAAAGAGAGAGAGATCCCAATGAGAATTAAACACGTAAGATTATTTGAGCACTGAACTCCAGATACAGATAAAGCACTGGCACTAATACTAATGCTACACGTTTTTTTTTATTTTGTTTTAAAAACTTTTCACCTCTTACACGCTCACTTCTACTACTTCTACTGTATACCACTATAGCGAGCCCATATATCGACAGGGGCTATATCTATCAATATAACCACAGCAACCATTGCTTGGTCGATTCTCCACTTGGAGCTTTTCAACTATTACATCATAGAAATTTATTTTTGAAATAGCATGTTTTGCTCCTTTTCAAAATGCTCAAAGCCTTAACTTATACTCTTGAAAAAGGTACCTTCTTCTTTTACATCTTTTAACCTATTCGGAACTGGGGAACCATGGAATGAATGCTTTACACAAGTGTTTAATTCTATAAATTAACTTTTTCAAAAAGGCCAAAACCAGTGAACAACACTTTTTCAAAAAGGTCAAAAATAGCAAATAACACTTTTCAAAAAGGTCAAAAATAGTAAATAACACTTTTCAAAAAGGTCAAAACTAGTGAACAACACTTTTTCAAAAAGGTCAAAAATAGTAAATAATACTTTTCAAAAAGGTCAAAAATAGTAAATAACACTTTTTAAAAAGGTCAAAACTAGTAAATAACACTTTCAACAAGGTCAAAACTAATAAATAACATTTTCAAAAGGTCAGAAAACTAGAAATTCCCCTTTTTCAAAAATATTCCAACGGTAAGTATATTAGCGTTTTGAAAAGGTTAAAAATACATAAATTCTGATTTACCTTTTTTTAAAACAGCTTTTAAAGCTCAAATCCTTAGAAGTAATAGTTACAAGGCTCCTAGCCAGAGAACCCCCATCATCAATTTATATTTTACTCAATGTAAGATGCGATACTATAAAAGTATAAAAAGCCAAGTTATGTATAAGGCGGACCAGTATACAGTAAACTCTCGTTGTAGTGGCTATCCCAATAAGGAAAACTCGATGTACCGGTGATTTTAAAAATCCCCAGCTATATGTCTGCACATGGTAGATAGTACGCTTATAGTGGAAACTCTTTTTAATGGCCAAAATCCTTACGTCCCTTGAGTGAGTCCCCCCCACTATATCGAGAGTTTACTGTATAAGGGTTTGAGCGTGTAAGTGCCCAGGATGAGTGGAACCATAAGCGCCTTGAGCCTTGGAAAGTGAACAACAAAAAATCGTCTTCAAGTGCCTGTGTTCCAGAGTCAGGACGAAACCATAGGATAGACAGAGAGGCCAGAAGCAAAGTATATGGAATTTGAAGGATAAAAGCAAAAAGCCCAGCCATTGCACTGCATTGCACTTAAATGCATTTCGATGCAACTGCAACACCGAATACATACTCCTGGACATACCTATATACATGCATAAGTGTACAGACCATTTCCCACACTTGCCGCTTGACTTGGCCTGCCTTTGACTGTAACTTCTGTAAGCTTAAATGAGCCGATCAACCCATCCTTTTTAGTGATATTTTAAACATCGTTTTTAATACTAGGTCATACACAAACTCCTTAAAGATGTAAAGGTAAACATTATGGTTCGTTATTTTTGATAGATTTCATAGATACGCGTTTTGATCCGTTTCAAAGGCTACTATCCCATTTAGAACTTTTCAGAAAGAAGAAATGAAGAAAAACTCGTTATTGCCCTTTTAAAAAATATCATTATAACACATTCTGCACATTTTGAAGCCCGAGGGCAAGTTTTCAAAACCAGGCGCTACAAAATGTTTTGCACTTTTTGAAACCACAAATTTCATTATTTTGTATTTATTTAGAAGAGGCAGGAGCATGTTTTATGGTCTGATAAGAGGCAAAAAGAGGCATATCCAAGATAAAATGATCAGAATCAGATATGCCTCAGTTTGCTTCTTAGCAGACGAATATGTACTACAGCGCCTTTCCAATAAAGACTCGCTCCATCCCTAGTGATAATCACGGACGTAAAATATTTATACATCTATCCTCTTAGTGCAGTTATATCAGTAATAAAAAGACAAAAATGGATATATTACGGCATTCATACTGTACCTATTATTAAGTTGGTACTATTATTATTTCCCCTATAAGCCCTCCGTACAATGAAACAAACGAATACATAAGGAACACATTTCTATTTATTACTTCGCCTCCTTACATATAATTACAAGCATTTAATATTTTCTAATAGTACTCAACACATACTAGTCAAGTGTGGATCTTACTACTCCGGCTCTGGCTTTGGAGTCTGCAAACATTTCACTCTCAAGAGCCTTTTAAACTTTTAACCACAGTATGTAGGCACTGTACAAGGGAAGGTAGGGAGGTGGGTAGCAAAAAAGCAGAAATAAAGGGACGTTATCTGTATAGGTATCTAAATCTAGGGTCTCCTATAGGCAAACCCTATATTATTATTATTATTATTACCACATATAAGGCCCATTGTCTGTAAACATGGTGCCGTCGAGTGTAAGACATGAGAGAGAAAGAGATACAAAAAAATATCATCTCGTCTTTATCTTTCGTCTTCTTCCCTTCCCACACAATAGAAATCCAATAGCAAAAGTACAGCCAAGTAGAAAAAAATCCTAAAGACCAAAAGGCACTATGTAGGTAGGAACTACGAAACACGGATAATCTCCATGAGGAAAAGGAACACGAACATGAATTTGAAGATCCGAACAGCTCAACTGTTGATCAACTATCGAACTTCCAACAACAACTACCTGGAAGACGCAGCCTCGACCAAAGAAACCACAACCACGTGACAAGTACAGTGTACAAAATCAAAACAAAATTTTAAAAAAGTTCTTGCCAACATATGTAAGTATATGGAAAAACAGTCTGAAAAATTTTAATATAAGTTTTGAATGCCAATTTGTAACTGCACAACTGTTGGGATCTAAAAATAAATTAAATGACAGGAAAGCCAAAAACGTAGTAACTGTATACCGAGGTACCTAGGTAGGTATACAATTTTATTTGTTTCATTCTAAATTACGCATATTTTGCAAAAAGTGCGTATTTTACTTCCCCCAAAAATAAATCCTCTTAAATCCGAAAACTAACCTCAGCTGATCCCAGCCATTGCCGTACTTTTGACTTTACATAATAAAACTCCAAGCTGAACCAAAGTGATATAGAGCCCAAAATATTAGGCATCTTCATTGTGGTGCACACCACCACAAATTATACCTATTAGCCACAATTATTAAGTCTGGGTTTGGATTCTTTTGGAATTTCCATTCCATTGTACTTTCTATTAAATACACACCATCATCTGTTTCTGATGTATACTAATAAAAAAGGTAGGTATGCCTCTACTTTTGAGGAAACTTTACAAATACAATGCTTGTTGGAACACTGAGCTCACAGTTTTGAAAAGATAATCCCATAGACCACTATATGTTAGTAAAGCATTGGAATTCCGCTGGAAAGTGGCCGTATGAGCTCAAAAGGAAATCTAAGGAAAGGGAAGGTCTTAAGTCTACTGTAAGAACAGGAAACCTAATATCATGAGATACAAAACGTATGTATTTAAAATGGCCCAAGAAGCATTCCGAATTTCCGTATTAGGTAACTAATACTACTTAATTACTTTAAAACTTTAAACCCGCCGTGCTTTGAAAATGTTTTAAACCTCTCAAATTAAAAAATTCCAGCTTGTCCTTCCACTTCATTGATTACGAAATCTAGCTTAATTCCAAAAACAAAAAAACAAATAAGTAAAATAAACAAATTTTAAGCTGCACGCCAAATTGTATAATCTAAATAAAAGAATTATTGAGTTTTATATAATTACTTACAAAAATCAATACACCTTGTGCAGCCGACATTTTAAAGGCGGAGAATTTACATTTAAAAAAATCTGTCAAGGATGGGAAATTAAATTCTATTAAAATGAATTTGACTGCGATTATTGTATAGATCCGTAAATCTCTCGAAAGAGATAGAAAAGGTAGTATTAGACCCATTAATACCAGGTATTCAAGGGAATGCATTAGCATTAGCATTTTAGAGCAGACACAAATTTCCATAATGCACTGGAAGGAAGGTTAGATTAGAAGCTGGATTTTGGAGCGGTTCATATGCTAAGTAATTAGGGAAGGTTTCCCCCTGCTGTAATCTTTATCAGAAACTTGCTCTCACACTATGTACGCTGGGCATTATTGGAATTTCTTTGAAACAAAGACCATCTATCAATGGCTATCTCCATAAACATATAGGAGGCACCTACCTCCTTGGATGGCCCGGATAAGAAAGCCCTTACAGACTCTGTGACCCTTGAAGACGGGCTCTATAGCCTTTCGGATTGCCTCCATAACCTTGTGAACTCTGGGAGAAAAACTTAGCTAATGACAGCGTAGGGTTTACAAAATAGAATTCCATTCCCATTCGGCATTTGACTTTGCCTTGTGATATAATAATATCTGTAATTATGGATACTATAAAATATCCAATCAAAATCACGCCCACGTACTTACATAATTGTGAGGAGCTATAATATACCTAGTCACTATACCTATAGATATAGGCCCCTTCCTATCACATCAGTTTGAGGCAAGCGTAATGTATGTATCTGGACTGGATTCTGGAGTGCTCAAGTCTTTGCACTCAATCACTTTCTCACTTGAGTCCAAATCCAAGACCCCGCACCAAACTGCAGTGATTAAGTATATCAGGGACATAATGTGGGTTGGATATACCCATAGGATTCCCAATATACAGTAGATATGGATGATATGATTACCATTAGGAAGCCATTACCATTAGACTAGATTACGTGACCATTTGATTTCCTTGTAGAGCTCGGATTGGAAAATGAGTTGTTGATAAGCCTCAAGAATTCTCTTCTGGCCCACTTCCAATCAATAGCACACAGAAACTATCAGAAAACCTGAGCCAGATCGGGACCAGTAGAGATCAACAAATTCTTACACTCTCATATCGGAAGGCTGCATATATGTCTACCGCACATCTCCTATTAGTTCCCGCTGATGCAATTTCAAACAAATATTGTTTGTTTGTTTTAAACACTAGTTTTGAGAATTATAGACACAATTCGAATTGGTAAAAATGCCACTATTTACACACATTTTGGACAATTCAAAATTTAAGTGTCAAAAACTTAGAATTGTTTTAAAACCTTTTCGAAACGGTAATTTACTTAGTTTTGACTATTTGAAAACGGTAAATTCTACATTTGTCCTTTTAAAAGTGTTATTTACTAGTTTTGACTGTTTTGAAAAAGTGTTGTTTACTAGTTTTGACCGTTTTGAAAAAGCGTTGTTTACTAGTTTTGACTGTTTTGAAAAAGTGTTGTTTACTAGTTTTGACCGTTTTGAAAAAGTGTTGTGTACTAGTTTTGACCGTTTTGAAAAAGTGTTGTGTACTAGTTTTGACCGTTTTGAAAAAGTGTTGTTTACTAGTTTTGACCGTTTTGAAAAAGTTAATTTATAGAATTAAAGACTTTTGAAAAGCAATCTTTCCATGGTTTGCCAGTTGCGAATAGGTTAAAAGGCGGTCATTCATAAAAACACTGAATAACCAACAATTTTACAACAAAAACTGTTATTACAAGGCATTTTTTCATAAAACACATACAACAAGCTTTACAAGAAACGTCATTTCAAAACAGGCCACTTCCTTTTAAAAAACACTACAAATGAAATGAAGTAAATGCTGAAACCACGTTTCAGGAAAATATTTGAACTTGAGCAAATAATCGGAAGTTCACATTGCATTCTACAGTGGGTCTCTTAAAAGGTAGTACAGATACTCTTAAACAATTTGAGTGCTGAGTATTGGTAGGCATTAGCATTAGCCCAGGCATTCTTGAAGCGGATCACCGACGTGTCATTCTCAACTAAGTTAAAGTTTAACACTTTGATTTGGCTTCATTGCATCGTCATCGTCACCGTCATTGTCATCCTGTACTTCCCTACAGTACAATATATAATTACACAATATAACCCCATCATACCACCTAATCCAAATCTAGCCACCAAAAAAAAAACAAGTGATCGCCTTCACACACTTTTAGGCAACCATTTACCATCGTCAAAGTAGGTGTCTCGGCATTACAGTTTATATAATGACCTACATACATAGGTATATATGACTGCCATTGCACTGCACTGATATTGGTATCAGTAGTGAAATTATCTCCCATATATACATCGTTATGTATTCCTATAGTTAGTACCTACCTATGCAAATGCTCCTCAGTATTCTGATTAGGCCGAGGTGAGAGTGCAAGAGCATTAGGAGCAGCAGATGCAGGATGACTTGTAGAATTTGTCTTTTTTTTCGGCCAGAGACTCACGTCAGAAGGAACACATGTAGCAAGCTGTGCTATATTTGAAAATTCTATTTCTGATTGTCTCCTTTGATTCGCCTATTAGAAAATTGTAACCCAACACATACTACCTAACCAAGGACTGATCAACTATAATGAAATGTGGCAGTATAGAAAATAGAAATAGGCAGAGGCACGTTTCAATTTACTAAGCTATTTTTATACTTACAGCTACACACATTTTTATTATCATTTCATAACGTTTTAATACGTACCTACCTACACACAGATCACAGTTTACATTTAAGAGCATGCTTTTTCGTCAATTCAGTGCCTCATGCAATGTTTAGCATCTCCAAACAGAGCTCTATGTATGTCAAGTAAATATTAGAGTTATGATTTTTCTATGAGCCACAATAAAATGTCCGTAGGTAGGTCCCTTTATAATAGTAAGCTGAGCAATTTTTGAACGGAAGGCATTCTCTATTTCTATTCCGATGAATGGTCATATTACACTAATAACTATTATTGCCATCGCATTGACGTCTTCTTAAAGTTATTAGGTAAAGGCACTGCATGGATGGCATTGCATTGGCACGACTCTTATTTACAGGATTAGGGTCCTAATCCCAAGGAGAGAGTAACATAACTAACATTATGTGTATTTGCACGAGAAAAAAATTCTTCACGTTTCATTCACCAAAAGCCAAACAAACTAAAAAATCAACCAACAACAAGGAATCCAGTAGGCAATTACATACTTGTGAATTAAAATGAGTAACCCCTACCTTCCCTATATATATATATACATATATATACAGATACAAAGATTTTGTCAAGTGAGAAAAAAGTAAATGGAACATAAATGTATAAGAACGTAAGTGGCTTTGACTGTTGACTTGTCTTGACTTTCCACTTGCACATTCTGAAGCTCACTACAAAACGTACCTAGATGGATATACCTATAGACTATAAAACTCCCCCTAAGCTTTTACCTGGCACCAATTTTAAACTGTGTGGTTAAACACAGACGCAATCAGCTGGTACGGTTTCTAATACTGTTCGTATAAGTAGTGAGTGGCCCAGTGGCAGACGGAACATTTTTACATTCTTGTTGTGAGTAAACACTAAAAGTATTGTCGTAGTTGAAGAACCTACACACATTTAACTTTTAGACATTTACATTTTCATTTCAGCTTCGACTTTAATCACCAAGAAAGCTAAACCCAAACGTCAACGTCAACCTCCACCTCAGCTCTATGGCACGGCATTCTTTTTCACAGTGTATCTTTAAGACTGTAGACACATTTACCTATGCATTGTATGTAGCACACACAGAACAATTATGGGTACAAACTGCAGGGAGACCCACTAATGCTATTTCCACTGGTGTAAAGTAAACAGAAATACGTTGACAAGGTTGAGACAAAAATGTGTCCTGTCCTTCTTTACTTACACCACAAAACAAGAGAGAGAACTTTCATGCATGTTATGCTAATCGCTCAGTGTAATCGCAGTGCCTAATCTAAGGACCAACCTACCCATCTCATAACACACAAACAAGAGCCAAAAAGCAAAAGCTGCCTAGGCACAATATATTTAAGAAATAGAAATGAAAGTAACACTCTCTGTGAGCTCCGTGTTTACTATTTACACATGACAACTTCCGTTTTCTAAGGAATTAAATTAAAGGGACTAAAGAGAGTGGACAGCACAGGGAATGTGTACAAGGGAATATAAATGAAGATTAACACTAACAGATGCATATAAGCAATTAATAGCCCGAGTCCAAAAGTCCATAGACAGACACATCCCTAATCCGTAGACTTTGGAACGAAGGAAAAGGATTTATGAGGATGATTATGATTTATCGCACTTCTTGGTTAATCCATTAACAGCTGAGCTGAACAATGTCCTCATCATGATCATAATCATGATTATGAGGATCATCCATGTTTGTTCTTCTTGTCGTTGTTTGTCTATGGACTCACACAGTTCGTAGACTATACCTATATATGAGTAAGGGGCTTTCCAATTATAACCTCATAGAATTACAATTTTTCATTGAAATTTACAAATAGCCCGCTTTGCTCTTTCCAAGATGTTCAAATAATTATTTGCACTACTGAAGAAGGGCCAATTTATTAATTTACACCTTTTAAAAATTTCCCACTGGTTAACTGTTTATATGAAAAGTGCTAATTTATTGTTCCTCCTATTCCGAACTGGGGAACCACGGAAAGACTACTTTAAAGAAGTGTCTAATTCTATAAGTTAATTTTTTCAAAAAGGTCAAAACTAGTAAATAACAATTTTTCAAAAAGGTCAAAACTAGTAAAGAATACTTTTTCAAAAAGGTCAAAACTAGTAAATAACACTTTTTCAAAGCGATCAAAACTAATAAATGACACTTTTTCAAAAAGGTCAAAACTAGTAAATAACACTTTTTCAAAGCGGTCAAAACTAATAAATGACACTTTTTCAAAACGCTCAACTAATAAATACATAACACTTTGGTCACTGAGGTCAAAAAACTAGAAATAACGGTTTTAAAATGTTTAAAACTAGAATTCTTCCTTTTCAAAAACATTCAAAACTAAGTGTATTCGAAAAGGTTAAATCTCTTCAAAACGTTCAAATCGTGAAACACCGTCTTTAAAAAGAGTCTAAATTGTGCAATGTCATATATGGAAGCCTCCTCTTACTCTGTGTATCCCTATTTGGTATCAGATTTTATACGCAGAACGTGTGTGGCACAATAGACGAACACGGCAGGCCTTCAATTTCAATAAGTACCAATCATGTTTATTATTTGGCTCTTCTTACATTTATTGTCTTTCGATACACTGCCCTCCACTCACGGGGAGCCAACGCAAAATGCAATTACATGTGCAATATATCTCATACATACATATAGGTACTTGTCTAGTGGTTTTATCGCCCCTAGTACAAGGGCTCTATACCAACTACGAGCCTCTTGAGAAGTTTATAGGTTTTCGGAGGAGATTTTATTGCAGGACCGAGACCGACCTATCAATTGTATGTATATTATTATTTATTGTCCCTCAATAAAAATTAGAGAGACCTCTGCACATGGAGGGAGAGCCAAAGATGCCCAACAGAACAACAAAGCCACGGCAAACGAACCATTCTAAGAAAACATAAACAGCCATATAAGCAATAAGCAAAGACTCGCCAATGCACTATCTCCACTGTAATCATTAACTTTTACAATCTTTAACATCCGAATTACACAGTGCATTATGAGAGCGAGAGTGCTCGTGTATAATGGGGAAGACACCTAAGCGTGAGTTATGTCGCTTATTTCTTATAGGAAGGACATAAACTACGAACCGTCCTGGCCCATCTGCCTTGCACTATATCTTTAACTTTTAATACACATACCTATATACATAGTTAAATAGCACCCTGCCCTCAAGTCACTGTTTACTAGTTGGCTAGTGTTGGTTGTGAGAGCATTAAAAAACACTGGTGACAATACAGACAGAAAAAGAGGGAAAATTTCAGTCCTAAATAAGTTAAATAACATGACCATGGCAATTGTATCTTCAGATTTACAATGGCAATAATCTCTCAGCATGCTCGCCACTATGAATACATACTAGGTTAAAGATGGACGTTCCATTCCACATTACAAATTTAATCTTTCCTTTGCTTATAGATTATACGTACATAGCTCTAATAAATGGTGGCTGGGCTCAACTCCATGTTTTCATAAGCACAGATTACCTCCAATTACAGTTACAGATTATGTTGGGTCCTAGCTAATCGTAAGTAACTACCCAAAGTGTAATGTACCTTATAGCCATGTAGCAACAGCAACCCAAAACCAAACATAGATACTACGTAGAAGCTCTGCCCATGTTTTACAGATAATTCTAAAGCGACAAAAAATAAAGATTGCGCAGAATTTTAAAATTAAAAATTCTGTTTTCGCAAAATTTAATGCCCCGCTTTTGTATATTTTGAAAAGTTGGGACCTGTTTTACCTGTTTAATGGGCAGGGGAAATACCATTTGGATTTTGGAAAGCCGCTTATTACTTTGTGTACAAAGCGCACTCGTCTCCTGCCAGTTCATCAAAATGATAATGCGAATGCAACAGAAGCTTCAGCGGGAAAGTTCTTAGGGAGCCGTGCCCTATCCTAATAATATTCTTCCATTTTTATATAATCGCCTATAGCCTTGTAATATTTCTAGAGTGTCTCTATGCTCACCCTTGCCATAGCTACTACATATAGAATGGACTATAAGAACTCTGGACTCCACTCAGCCACTCAACCAAATGGTAACTCCAATGGGGAAAAAAAACTGGGAAAATGGACGTGAGTTACAGCAGCAGAAAAAAAAAGTTGTGAAACTCTCTATTGGAAATTATCCGCTCCGCCAGTGCAGTGAAAGAAGCAGTGAGGAAGTGACTGAGCTCAACTTCAACTCTCACTCAACTGAAACCACAATTGGATTCCAAAGAATCTCAACCCGAATTTCCAAACTGTAACCGTAATCCGTACAAGTGTACCTCATGTGCATATACAGCGAGGTAGGCACGTACTTAGGAACCTAGGTACCTACCTAGGTACGCACAGACCGGTATACAAATTACAGTGAGTACCTTCCATGCAAAAACGTACATCTATCACCATTATTTACAAATTATAATACCCGGCGTGGACCAAGACTGAGGAAAAGGAAGGAATGAGTCAATATTGAATCTTTCAATTCCAGTAACGTGTCTGCACATAAATATCTATTCCTATGTTAGTTAGCTACGAACAAGACATAAGGAACCCTACCTTTTGTTTAAGCTCTAGTGCATGACTATAAACCTACAATGGGGGTGGTACAATGCAATAGTTGGTAGGGGCATTTTAATGATAACGTCATAAAAAATCATTTTTCTCGAAATGTTTAAACCGAATTTTTGCTTTCTTTGAAAAGGCTATCCTTATTATTTTTAAAGCATATTTTCCTACGACGTCATATTTGAAAGGTTCCATTACTCCATATAGTAGGTAGCCGTTGTCGTTGTGGTAAAGGTACACATATAGTTACAAAGAATATAAAAGTAAACCCTGCTCCCAATTTCCTTTTACCACCGCAATCACATTCTTGCCTAAGCTAGTCCAAGCTACAGCACATCTCGTAAATGTCAAAATTCAAATGTCCTATCTACACTATGAAAGATAATAAATGCATGACGTCACCTTAGACTTATTCCTAAGTGCATATCAATATCAGCAATTTACCTCATCTTTTTTTGTTCAAAATCACTCCAAATTGACGAATATGAGCCAAAGTCCAATAACGGGTATTATAATACCTAGAACACTGAATTTGAATTCAAACAATTACATCGGCGATGGAGCTTACATTAAGACGTACCTATCTGTATATTATATTTAGCGTTAGAGATCCCCCCAACGAAAGAGTTCTTTTACCAGTCAGTTGACTTGCCCATATACATACATATATACAAAAACACACCTATTCGTGTATCACTCCGTCCGCTATTGCTGTCCGACTAAGAATAGACCATATAGCCTGGTGATAGTGATGGTTAGCATGGAAGGTAGTAGGAAATTAATCTTTTGAAAATGAGTGGAAGGAAAGTAGAAAACCTAGCTAGCTGAGCTCGCTCGCACGCTTCAACTATGTGCACAGACAATTATAGCAACGCACACGATCTGTACTATAACAAGTAGATTCCGTACAAGCACATGACGGAAGATATACACCGATCCGGATATGAGATAGATAGGTGCGTCGTACACTGAATAAGCGAAGACCGTAGCTAGTGGAGAAAGGAGCTAGTCAAATACCACGTACACTAAACAACACAAAAAAAACAATAGGTACTATATAAGAAATTATATGTACATATTGCCTTTAATTTGGTTTAAATTTGTAATTAAAAAGCTTGAAACTGCTGAAAACGAATAACAGCAATTAAAAAAACTACCAGATCATTTTGCTTTGAACTTTATTAAACTATTTTTAGAATCACTGGTTTAGCGCTTTTTAAAAAACGCTTCTCAGCCCAAAACTGCGGAATTAATATGTGCAAGGTCCTAAGAAGCGAGCAGCAAGGGACTGGAAATAAAGCTGCAGACATTCGCATAGGTACGCCGCTTCTAAAAGGCTGGATGGAAGAAGAGTGTCCCTGCGTCTGTCTCTGTCGGCTGTGTCTATGGCTGGAGAAAGAGAGAGAGAGAGAGAGAGGGACGGAGAGCCATTAAGGTAAATTTGATCCTGAATGCAAAGACTAGATAAAGGATATTAAATTACCATAGACAATTATCTCGGGCAGAACGCTTCCCCGTGTAAGTCATCCTCAGCAGCGAAATGAAAATGAAAAGGAAAATGATGATGTGATGTTTAATAATCTACTTCCATAATGCACCATGCAGCATAGCATTAACGAATGACTTCATATGGACAGCACATAGTTGTTCCTTTATGTACCTGGACAGAGTGCAGGGAAGACACAAGATCTCCATCTCATTAACATCATAACCCAACAACTCCTTCCACGTCTTTTCCTCAATTAACCCGACAAACTTCAGGGAGAAAAGCAACTAAAACATCAACCAAGATATTGACGAACACGGAAGTAGCTTCCCTCCATGCAGATAGCAATATAACCTTCTACACAATTAGACTGGGGCCATTCACTTATTATATAGAAAAAAAACCTTGCCATTTTCAAAACAATTTCATATTTGCCTGTTCAAAAATTGTAAATACAACATTTTGCTACTAATCAAACTATAAAAACTACCAATTACAAGAATCTATTGAGTCTTTTCCAAACATTCCATTTCAACGAAAATCATACAAAGTATCTATCAACGTAATTTATGTGAGGCCCCGTAGGCATAATTACCCGTACAATCTGGAGTGCATACACAGAGAGAGAGACACAGGGAAGGTATGCATTACCCACCCGAAGACGTAAAATTTAATACCCTCCTGATTTTCTTTTCTCACTCAGGTCCCAATATTATTGTCATAGCCACAGAGCCACTATCTATTACTATATTACCTCCTCTATTTATAGATTTTGATTAGATTCCCTCCCATATGTCCTAGCAGCCTCCAACCCAGTCAAATATTGAAGCCTACAACATGGGATGAGGAGACTGATTGAAATTGAAGACTTCAGACAAATAAACAAGGGAAGGAGCCCAAGCCCGAGCCGAGCTATCTCTGCACCGCCAGCCTGATGAGGATGTCACAATAATAAAGTTGAGACTCGAAATCAAAGTACCTATAGAGCCCCCAACAACTATACCTGTAGGAAGGTACAAAGACAGAAAGAAAGGCGAAAGGGAAAGTTTGATTATTAACTTTTCCATTCTCAATCTCAATACTTTTCCTCAATTCAAATCCCATGAAGCATGAAGCATTAATGCACACACAGGAGGAAGAAAGAAAGAAGGAAATAATACAAATTAAACTCACCCTTCCCATCTCTATAGCAGCATTGTTTTTGACTCTCCTATAATTATAGGGGAAGCGGCTTCAACAATCTCTCTAGAGTTACCTTATACGTCCTTTTAACTTTTAATTTATATCCCATTTCACGCTAACCTTCTCATTCCAATAAATTTAATTCGTCACAGAACAACAAGGGACGGACGAACACACAGCACGCGAAAGGCAAAAGCTACACACAAAGATTCCATTAAAGCAAAACAATACGTGAATGGTGAATATCTAGTAAATTAGGGAAAACACCTACACTTGTCCACATGCTGCCCACGTCCATAGTTATTCTGTTCTAATGCAGGTACCTACACTATGCCCTGCTTTTAAGTGAAATAATCAGCACAACAATGCACAGCACTGTATGAGCAGTAACAATAAAACGTTTTTGCAATAAGTGCAAAACATAGCATTAAAATGTTTTTTAATTGCAAACTACGGTATGAACTTAGATTAAAAAGGGCAATAAAACAGTATACCTACATAGTTATAAAATTGAAAAAAGTGTAAAACGTGGTACTAACGTCTAAAAAAAAGTTACAGAGCGTATTGTGTGGTATACGCATGTATGTATTTGGAAGGGCCCTAAGAACGGTAAATCGGTGAAGTTTACACGCACCAATGGTTCATAGCCATCTACTTCAGTCCAAGCAATTCCCAGGGCATCTAAAACTCCTACAATTTTTGAAGGAATTTGAATCGATGACTGTACATATACATAGGTATGCACACCAATGCTATGAACACGTGTACATATATGGTGATCCTTACAAATTTTTATTCATACGAGAGATGCATGAGCAAGAAAACTCCTCCCTATCTGAAACCAAGCTGAGAATACCATATGACATAATATTACGCCTTTGGAATGGGAAATGGAGGCAGTGTGTAGGTATACGTATAGGTAATGGTTTCATCATTCAAACTAAAGAGAGAAGGGAAGAAAGGGAGTCGAAGCGAAGTGGAAGAGAGATCACATATGAATTCATATGAAATGTCTGATTGAAAAATGAAGTTGATGGCTGGAGAGGAGAGGACAGTAGGAGGTCGATGGGGGAGACAAAAAAAATAAAATAAAAAAAAAAGTCTCGATGGGACAAGGAGCTTCCATTCAGTGGGCTCATCCCGTGTTCATGTTCGTCGTCGGAATGGTCAACTTGTCGTTGTCACAACCAGCGGAGCAGAGCATCGTCCAAATCTCATCTCTATATTATTATTCCTTCAAAATGTTTCTACTAACGACGACCGACGACAAGGAAAACTCTTGAAAACTCAACTCCTCATCAATTCACAGTTGACACGTACTTCATATTCTTTCACCCTCCACAAGTCCCACCGAACCAAACAAACCAAACCAAACCGAGAGGACACGTACTAGTCGTCAGCACTGCACTACGGCCGAATATCATCTCCCGACTTTCAATACCTTTTATACCTATGCAAATGTGGATTTACATACTGACCCAGGGAGCATTCCAATATTACGAATGGATCAAATAAACTTGTTTTGCTTCCTCGGAATGTTAACCCATTCGGATCTGAGAACCCATAGAAAGAATGTTTTACAAGTGTTTAATTCTAGAAATTAACTTTTTTAAAACAGTCAAAACTAGTAAATAGCACTTTTTCAAAACTGTCAAATTTACCAAATAACACTTTCCCAAAACAGTCAAAACTAGTAAATAACACTTTTTCAAACCGGTCAAAACTAGTAAACAACACTTTTTCAAAACGGTCAAAACTAGTAAATAACACTTTTTCAAACCGGTCAAAACTAGTAAATAACACTTTTTCAAAAAGGTCAAAACTAGTAAATAACACTTTTTCAAAATGGTCAGAACTAGTAAGTAACACTTTGAAAAGGTCAAAATACTAGAAATTACCGTTTTAAAAATGGTCGAAACTAGAAATAAACATTTTAAAAAATATTCAAAAAAGCTAATTATATTACCGTTTCGAAAAGGCACTGCATGTGTTACAAATGGATTAGAGGCTACTCCGTAGTGTAGTGGGTGCCTAAACTGTGCTCGATTACAGCTCCGGGCACCACTTTATAGACCGTCACATATATTATACAATTTGCCTTTTTTTAAAACTAAAATATAATAACAGCACCTTTCCTAAAAGGTTTATAGCAGTTCAAAATGTACTGTGTAACATGCACATGGCCCCTAAGAGAAATCTGCATGACGTGCACTATGCTGTATGCATGCTATAGGTATGTATGGGCATCTACTTATAACAACTATAGCATATTTGAGTGCTACATAAAT
>JAQFZC010001431.1:0-30255 GCA_034695205.1 Dicyrtoma fusca | reverse complement strand
TCATGAGAGAGACTATATAGTCAAGCCAAGTCATCATTTATTCCAAATGAAAGATGGAAAAGGTCTTAACTCTAGGAGTTAGTTTCAACATATTATTATTATAGTTTAAGTATATAGTTGATGACTTTGTTCATTAAAAGAATTCCAGCGGTAAACCTCATTTTCATGAATGGCTGCAGTTACTACGGTGCAAAGTTTCAATGTTCCAAACCTGTCGACAGTTCAGAATGTCAACCCACCACTTCGTAAACTTGTAAACTGGGAGTAGTTTGATTTTCCTTGGGAGACTTGTGTAGCTTCATAATATTTGTATAACAGACTCATAATTTTATTAAATTACGGAGTACTATACTGTAGCTCAACTCTGTAATCATATAATTATCCATTAAACATCTCAAACAGATACTGTATCGTTAGCTTACAGGTAGCAATTTTGTAGGGAGTAGAGTACAACATTTGTACAACTCAAAGATTTCCATCTAGGTACATTTGAAATAAGCCTATAGAAATCAAGTAGAAATGCTAGAGCAGATAGATTAAATGTAGGCTGCCATCCATTGTAAAAACTAGGTGGTTGGGAAGGAACTCGGGTTGGTCAAGGAAAAAACAAAGGGGCTAAAAGGGTTGGAGGCAAAACAAGAATTATTATCACAGGATTAATAACAGGATGAACTGGAATTTAACGGTTACATATATCGAGTGGTTTTAGAGTTTATAAAGTAAAATTGAAAAAGGAATTTCAAATATTAGCAGCATCCATTTTCAAAGAGTAGAAAAACGGACTGTTAGTGATCTATTAATTCGGTCTTATCGTTAGTTGCCCTTCACCTTCTTTGCATATATGCACATATGTATTTATCACTTTTATAAAGGTGTACTATCATTGTGTTTCAAAGCATTATGGATTTTCCAATGGACATACACATTTAAAAACGCTTAAAACGTTACAAATTACAAATATATAATAGACTAGCTGAAAAGCGGTACCTTTTTGCATCTTTATAGACCCAAAAATACCAAAAAATATTACAACTTCTGTTTAGTTGTCCTGTATGCATAACAATTACTCTTCCTATACATTACCAGCAGGTTACATACAATTGCTCTATTTAGTATATATAATTATCAAAAAGCGTCTAGAATACTTCGCATATAATATGTACATACACTTTAGTAGGTCCGTTATTTTACAATTTAAACGGACGATTTTTTAAGAAGCCGATTAGTGAAAAGCAGTCAAATGGTTACTGCAGATATGTAATCATTAGTAGTAAATTGGAATAGTTTACAAGCTCATAATATAATTAAATTAGCAGCATTAAATAGCAATAAATGGAAGCGGCAAGTTAACTTTTCAGGACAAGATTATCTAGATATTTTTAAAAAATTTAATTTACTTCACCCACGATTTACTTGCGAATTTTGTTTAATTATTTTTAAGCTATCGAGTTGTCGAAAAAATTGTAAGCTTCAAAAAATGGGTATGATACCTATCTCACAAGGAAGCAGTTTGACATGGTAAATCCGGAATAGGCCAAATGGGCCAAAAATCGTTTAAACACCTCCTATGGATTACGTATTGCATAATACTTTGATTGCAAAATGCGCGCCTTGGGCACAATATGCGGCACAATTTTCAAAATTTTACTTAAAATTCGAAAACCGAAATTTCTTATGCAATTTAGCATGCAATTTTTAAAGCGAAACCTTTGGTAAGTTTTAATTTTTAATTATATTAACTTAAGTAATGGCAAATCAAATAGTGTGCATCCATAAACCAATACATGCATCCACTAAACTAGGTTGTACACATCTTATAAAGTTAAAATCACTTGTTTGTGAAGTTTTAAGAAAGTGCAAAACGTACTATTCAACGTTTTTTAAAAGTTCGAAACGCGTTTTTATGCATTTTTAAAAAGCACAAAATCTCGTTTTACACACTTCTGAAAAATGTAAAACGCGGTTTCACATCCATTTTGAATATCTATTCACAACAGTCACATATTCGTCACCTTTAAACCATTTTTCGAATACAGCATTTTTGGATATCGCCCATCGTTGAAAGTCATTGTTTAAACAATTATTTGAATCAGTCACAATCAGAGGCGTGATTAACTGAGCACAATGACAACTGATGAATTTTACTTCTAATGGAGTCGCTTGCAACATTTAGCGACGTAGAATCCACAATTAAAATTTGCTCATAACATGGAAATAGACAATAATTCTCTTAGTCGCCCAGGTTACTATGTACGTCCTTCCCAGGGAAATGCAGAAGTACCACGAATGGGTTCCAAATCAAATGAAGCGGCTTGTCCCCTCCGTTTTACGAGCCGTTTACGTTCCGAATTTACTGGTTCTAGGTTTGGAATAACATTCGATTTATGAAAACCAAGAGTTCGGACTTACTTGTGAGTAAAGTAGGGGTCGCCAAGCAGAAACCCAGAAGTATGTACATCATTTACTGAATCAGATTTTTCAATCGTTTTCTATGCTTATGAAGTATGTTTTCTGTCTAACCTTAAAAACTTTTGCCGGCGAAATTATAAAAACTTTGGTCACCACATTTTTAGAGTAATTGTATTGCTTATGGGTACAAAATCTGGGGTGCATGCATTTATGCAAAATCGCCTTTAATAACGCATATGTATGTAAAATTGATGAAACGATTAGAAGAATGTGGTTTGTTTGGGGTGTAAAGTGTAAATAACCTTTCACGTTTCTTTTATGATTTCTAAGCGATCGACAAGGATAATCATAGCGATTTAAGGTTTTATGGAAAAATCAGTGCTGATCTATAGGTTTGCAAACCAATTCGTCGGTGTCGTAAGTTTTCAAACTTGTTGCTACATATATGACCTTTACATCACTTGAACCAAAAGCCAACCAGGATCTGCTTGAGAAAAGAATGCTAAATGTGATACCTTAAATGAATAGCATTAGCAAGTACGGCGTACTAATCTGGTGGGGAGTTATGAATCAGACCTTATTTATTTCTTTTACGCTTATATGTTTTTGAAACAGAAGTTGTCAAGGTACAAACTTAGTCCAAAATTTAATTTATGCAGAGAACTTCAGAGAAGAGTATGAGCATTCTTTAGAAAGCGAGTTCTTACATCTGGTACACTTTGACACAGATAAACGCCAACACCAGGTAGTCAACCCACTTAACGAGAAAGTGGCCACAATTAATTAGGTAATTTTGGTTTTTTTCAAATTTTTGTATCCTTGTAAGATCATATTAAGTAAGAAGTAACTATTCCTGTAGCAGCTATAGTAAACAAATTATTTAGTAAAACGGAGTAAAGTGTGGCATTTCTAAGAAGTTATTTTGAAGGGTTAAATCCGAGAGAGCTGTACTTCAAAAGTAATAAGGTTCAAAGATTCAAATATGCATTCTCTTGAGAGTGGTCACCTATAGGTAGTAATCCCTATAGCTTTATTATTGTACTGTTATACGTAAGTAACATGTGTAAAGGATGTTAACCAAAGTATTCAAAAATTATGGATAAGGTTTTTCTGCACATTGCCCTAGAATTTTCTGTTTTTCAAAAAGAAAAAAAAAATAACTCCATTTGCAAGTAATGTATAAATTACGGGAAATACGGTTTAATTACTACTGCCCATGTTTGCAGTTTTTTAGCATTGAAATTTCATCATACGGACAAAAATGAAATTTCAAAAGTGCTGCTAAGAAGATGCTAATAATAAGTAGGTCCTTAAGTATCTTCAAAAAAAACCCATTTAAAATGACAAAAAATTACAAATCATAAAATTAAAAATTTCACGCCACAAAAACGCATAAGAATAATGCGTTTCTTGCTTTAACTGATCCAAGATTTTACTGCACGCTAATAAGCTTCAAGACTGACTTAAATATCCGATCCTTTAATCAGGGGTCCAGCACAACT
This sequence comes from Dicyrtoma fusca, assembly GCA_034695205.1. Taxonomy (NCBI): domain Eukaryota; kingdom Metazoa; phylum Arthropoda; class Collembola; order Symphypleona; family Dicyrtomidae; genus Dicyrtoma; species Dicyrtoma fusca. The sequence goes on along the minus strand of JAQFZC010001431.1, from coordinate 26,344 downwards.
AGGGTCTTTCCAATTATGACGGCATTGAAATGGCAGGTTTTTTAAATGCGTATACCATGTAAATAACTAGTTTTTCCCTTTTGGAAAACGTTAAGGGCATTATTTGTACTTTTGAAAATTCTAATTTAGTATTTTATCACTATTATCACCCGCGACAAAATGTTCAAATCCTGGTTTGCTTATTTTTAAAAAAAATCTAATTAGTTTATTATTTTAGTTTAGGTCTTTTTAAAAGGTTAAAATTACTACTCACACTTTTACCAAAGGCTAATTTATAGCTCTGCCTGCATCTTTATAAAATGTTCAAATCCTGATTTGCCTTCTTTTGAAACAGCTTTCCACGACCAAATTGCATGACGTCGTAGTTGAAGGGCTCCGTTCACTTACAGTCATAGACAGTGCAGTAACAGTAGCTATAGGACAGGCACAAGTAGTTTTTTTCGCCAGCATTTACGCCTATAGCTAGTGCAGCAACAATAGAAACTTATAGAAAGAAGTTAGCGCCGCAGTTCAAGTGTAGCTGCACTTGGTTGCCTGCTGCAAGGCCTGCAACATGAAATCAGAATGGAGCTGAGGACGTGGGACGGCAACAGTGGACGACGGCAGTAGTAAATAACTACGTGCAGTACTGGGGTAGTGAATGGGCAATGGGCACTTTCACCTTGCTCATTAGTCATTAGTTGACTTCAAATTGTCAATTATAGTTCAAGTCTGTCAGGATAAATCCTCAGCTAACAGCAGTTATTATTAAAATTCAGTAATAGTTTCACACTCACATGTAACTATTTGAGTGCTGAAGAGACAGTTAATTGTGCTCAGCATTTACCAAATAAAAATAATAATACCTAATGTGACTTAAAATAGTACTGTTTTTTTTGTTTCTGTTCATTCATCATTATGAATCAGCTGTGGAGAATTGCCCTTGTGTTACTGCTGGGGGATCTTGTAACAGGTAAAGGTTTCTAAAATGTAAAAGTTTTACTAGTCGATGATCGACGTATCCCATGTCACATGTAGCAGCACTCACTTAAATCATTGACTTGATTGAACTTAATTGGATAAGTTATGAGTTTCTTTATTTACAAAATGTGTTTGTGTATTACGTTGAACGTACGAAGTAACTTTTGACCCACAACCTATTTCTATGGTACCTTGCAGGACTTTCTCGTCGATGTTACCAATGCAGGTCAAGGGGGAAGGATGGGGATTGTAAAGATCCTTTTGGATTTAATGAAACCACAATAGCTGCAACTGGGATTCATATTTCGCCATGTCCTTCCGGATGGTGCTCAAAGTATATCGAAGGAATTAGCGGACCTCCAGACGGTAAGGAATAATGAATAAGATTAAGCTAAATTTTATTTCTCGAATGTTGAATATTGTCAAATTTTTGAATATGGGTAGAATGGTGTACGGAAAAAATGTTCCCAGATAAAATGCTCCCAAAAAAAACGGTGAAAAAATATTCGCGGAAAAAATGTTCCCAAGCTCCAAGTAGGAAAAAATGTCCCCTAAGTCGATAGACATTATCTAAGTCAAAGGTGCAAAGTGACGCGTTTCCATTCTTGCCACTTTTAATCGCATAATAGTACACACTAAAATTGGTAAAAATGGATACGCGTCACTTTGCATCTTGAATTGGGGGGGGGGGGGAGGGAAATGGATATGCGTCATTTGCACCCTAATAAGCCTCAATGCATGAGTGTAACATAAAATGCGCCACGTGAACCCTGCACCCCTTTGGCAAATATTACTGCAATGTAGTTGCACAGTATTCACAAAACCAAAACTATATTGTAATCATGAATTAAAACCTTTTAAACATTTTAGATGCACATTTTAAGTACAGAAATAATTTGTTTAAATGTGTTATTAAAAGGAACACGATTATATGTTCGGATATTATGTACGTAGAGTGGTTTTGCATAAAAACACAAATTACTGAATAAAAGATGCACTTTTTAAAATGCAACATAAAAACTCTAACGTCTACTGTGAATATACGATTTGTTATACAAATGCTTAATGAAGGACAAGTCGTAAATAATTAATAATTATACTGAACTAAATGTAACATCCGCTGCGGCGAAGTTAAGAATTAATAATATTTAAAGAAGAATAATATGCAGTGTTGATTTTCAAAATGTTTGAAAAAGATTCTTAAGGAGTGATGTTATGTCTGTTGATAATATTCGTCTTTCTGCCTACAGTATATTGTACGTACGTGGGAAGATTTTTTCCTACTTGGAGCTTCGGAACATTTTTTCACCGTGTCTTTTTTGGGTTCATTTTTTTCGGGAACATTTTTTCTGGGAACACTTTTTTCTACAATCGTGTCTGCAACCAAATAGTTTGTGCTGTTCGAAATATTCTACCCGATTCTACGAAAGTGTTCCCAGAAAAAATATTTGGTTGCAGACACTCACGTAATGCTTTAAAGTAGTTTACCCCAACAATATGCTAGCAGCTGGTAAACGCTCCTTAGATCTTTCAAGTTGTTTAGTGTCAGTGTTGGATATTTATTAATACTTCCATACAAATCTTTAAATTGGAATTACTATTTCTACTAAAAGATTGAAGTAATCTTATATTTTTTTCTATGGTTTTTAGAGTATGGAACAGCTACAGATCGTAGTTGTCTGCTACAGCCACCAAGCGATGAGGAAGAACGTTGTGCTAAAATAGTTCGGAATAGCAAACCAACTTACGTGTGTTTCTGCAAGGGTGATTTGTGTAACCAGGCCCTAGCTATTCGCTCTTTTAATCTACTTACTTTAATCATTCCAACGATTATGTGTCTATATTTCACTTATGTTTAGCTTTAATGAGCGTACTGCTGGTTGTTAAATTATTACGAACTGAATGGAGCTGCCTTGATCAAAGGATGTATAGTTTAAATTTTATATAGAGGAGAGAACAGGAACGCATTTTAAAAATTGTATTTTGTTTGTGTAACAGCTTGAACAAGGCAAATTAAGTTAAAACTTCCTTAAAGTAAAAGGAGTAAGGATATTAAATATTACCTTTGTTATCGAGCTCTACCTTAGACTTAAATATTAGCTGCCTTATCAGTATCAACGTAACAGTGAAAATGTGGTGTCGTAAGTTCATATTTTTGTAACTTTTCTACAATGTACTCTGTACAACAATTTTTTTTACTTTTTTAAAAGACAATCATATAGGAAGCAGCCGCAAGATAAAAATACAATTAATTATCCTTGTTAATGTTTAGAGTTAAGTAATTCAGTAATTTGATGATGATTTTATGAAAAAATAATATTCATGTGCTAAATAATATAACAATGATGCTGCAGAGCTTATACTGTGGTACGCCGATTTCTATGTTTGTAAGCATTTACATATTTTTGCACTGAGTGAAAAATCAACGAATTGTCGGTAAATTCGTCACCTGGAAATTGGACACCAGTAAATTGTACATTCGGTAAATTCGATACTCGGTAAATTCGACACTCGGTAATTTGGACATTCAGTAAATTCGACACTCGGTAATTTGGACATTCAGTAAATTCGACACTCGGTAATTTGGACATTCGGTCAGTAAATTCGACACCCGGCGAATTGGTCATTCAGGAAGCTGGTTAGTTCAGTTTTAAAATATCTGATATATTTATTTTTTTTAAAAATATTATGTTGCGTCACACAATTGCAAATAAAATATTCTGTATCATAAAAACTTCGTAAGAAAATTTAAAGTTAACAAAAACGTGATCTGCTGCAAGTATTTATTAAATTGCAGTTTGCTTCCTATGCAGTTGAATATACCAAGTTAAACCAAATATTAACGAGCTACGACGTTTGGAAACACAAAATTAAATCAGTAATAATGAACTAAAATTAAAGTACATAAATGTTCCAATTAACAGAACAAAAAAGGACAATTTTTTAAACACACCTTTAAAAATGGCCAGTTATAAATATATTTTTAATCAAACGGACGCTGGTGCTTTCTTATTTTTCCCAATCTTGGGCATGCATTGGGCAATAGCACGTACTTACATACCTACACAAACCTTTAGTTCTAGCCGTACCTTTCAACTTTCAACTAACAAGGTAACATTTTACGATGCTAAAAAGCTTTTCAGTAAAACTTGCCCAAAACCAACTTAGCACCTCCTATGGACTTAGTATTGAATAATATAGCGATTGCAAAATGCGCGCATCGCGCACAATATCCGATGCAATTTTCAAAAATTTACTCGAAATTGCAAAACCGAAATTTCTTATGAGATTTAACATGCAATGTTTTCAGCGAAACCGTTCCCGTGGTTTTGAATTTTTTAGGTTTTTCTAGTCCAATGCTGAAATATGAATAGCGCACCTATAAACTAATCCTTCAATCCATACTTCAACAAAACATCACCAAACCATATTTTACGTATTATTTTAGGTGCAAATCCCATATTTGAACATTTTTAAAAAGTACACAGCGTTATTTTGCTCATTTTAGACCAGAATAAAACGTTTTTTTTTTTTACATATTTTTAGAAACTGTAAAACGTGGTTTAACACATGTTTAAAAAGTGCAAAAAAAATCCTACACATTTCCAAAAGGTGTAAAAAGCTATTCTAATTTCCAAACGGTGTAAAAAGATATTTTAATTTCCAAAAGGTGTAAAAAGCTATTTTTAATTCCAAAAGGTGTAAAAAGCTATTTTACACATTTCCAATAATAGGTGTAAAAAGCTATTTTACACATTTCCAAAAAGTGCAAAACGCTATTTTACACATTTCCTTAAAGTGTAAAACGGTAATTTACACATTTTCAAAAAGTACAAAAGGCTATTTTATACATTTCCGAAAATGGAAATCGCTTTTTTAAACTATTTTAAAACGCGCACAGAGTAATTCTGCAGGCGCAAAACGTTATTTTTAAATATTTGAAAAGGTTTAAAATGCTCTTTTACCAATTTTTACGGAATGCAAAACATGATTTTTTTATTTTTAGAGAGAGCAAAATGTTATTTTACACATTTAAAAAATAACCTAATTCGTGGTCTACTTACATATTTTCCAAAATTGCAAAACTTGGTTTTAACGCGTAAAAAAAATATACTTGCTTGTACAGATTTGTCGAATTTCGAAAAGTTGAAACCGCTATTTTACCCATTTCCAAAAAGTTGAAAACGCTGTTTTCGACTTTTGAGTCTAGGAGAGAAATGAAACATGGTATCAGTATTGCCAGAAGTTGCATGTTATAAAAAATAAGATAACTATACCCGGGGTCAGTCACTTGATAACCAGGTTACTTCGTGCTGTATTTATGTGTTGATCAATTTACTTATTGAACGATTTACATAGTAAAAATTTATCGACGGTCGATTGTGCTGGGAGCTCAATTTGCCCAATGTCGAATTAACCGATTGTCGAATTTACCGAATGTCGAAATTACTCGAGTCCAATTTCCAAGTGTCGAATTTTTGGAATACCATAAGGATGCCCAGTATTTCTGTAAATCAGGAAAACAAGTTGAAAATGATGTCATCAATTCGGCAATTATTTTAAACAAGTAATATATGCAGTATCAGGGTGACGTATTAGTATTAGGGTTCTTTACTAATATCTGCAGTAAAATAGTTGAACACCTTAACTCTTTTGGTTGACTACGAAGGCTAGTAAATCATCAGCAGCAGCGGTAACAGTTATATTTCTCGTTGTGATCATTAAAGAAATACCAAATTGAAACCAATAGAGAGATCTTGCCATATATCTGGATTTCACAGTGTACGGTGATTCATTGTAGGAAATTTTATTTTAGTATGCATTCCTAACACTATAGTTTCAGATAATTTTTTCTATGATGATATGGTAGTTGTGCTTGAAGGTTATTCGGAAGAGCATGAGTCAGTTTAACAAAATAAACAAAATCTGTTGGATCCCAGGTATGTATAAATCTTGGTTTAATGAATCGGTTAAAATTCGTATAAGTATTTTTTAATAGGTACTTCCTGGCTTGTCCTCCTAAATAAGGCAACTTAAAACTTGTAATAACTGGTCAACCTATTGTTTTATAAAATCGTTACAAAGCCAGGAAATGTTTTCATAAAGGTTAGATAGCATTCTAAAACTATCTCAAATGGCTTTTGGCAAACGTTATACATATGTAGGTCAGTTTTTTTCATATTTCATTTTATTTTCAACTAGATTTATATACAATATTTTTGGAAGCATTATAAACATTTAATAACGTATCATAACCAATTGTAAATATATAAAATTAGCAAATAAATACTGCAAAACTTCAAATAGAACCCCATGTTATAAATCTAAGCCTCATAATAATTAAAAATAATTACCCTTAGTCTCGGGCTTTATTAGGGATCCGAGCTGTATTAAAGTCTGCATTTGTATAAGGATATAGAAAAATTTACCTTCAGACCCAAATTCTAACAGTTACACGGGTTCCATTTGAAGCTTCACTGGACTAATAAATAGCTATAAGTAATTCTAAAATATGAAATACTGTAAATTAAATACGTAACTAAATGTGTATTTTATCGGGATCATATTAATATAAATATCGTACCAAACAAAATAATGTACGAACCTGTTCATAAAGAATTGTACTCTCCTGACAAAACAATACAATCAGAATAACAAGAACGCATCCGACCATATATCTTTGGTATAATTACACTTGTAAAAATAACGGAATTCGGTAAAGTCGACTAGAGAGTCATTTTTGTTCAGAACGATAATATCTTCCCACTTCCAAATACAATTGTGACACTGGTTGGACAACTTCAAACCATTGTAGCCACCGGCCAATGCACACAGAGCTACAAAGCAAATAACACCACTGATCATGATGCCCACCATCCAGAATCTTGAAATCCTGAATTCTGAACGAAGAGGCTTACGCACAGCCTCAATGATCGGGAAGTACCTCCGGGGCGGAACCATTGGCATATTACTATCAAGATACCTTTGCATCCCGCACGCGCACATCCACGGGAATAATGTTATCACTATTATTCCTCCGACGTATAATTTCAGCTCAAGACACGCGACAGATATCAACGCGGCCAAAACTAGAATTAATAAAGCCAATCAAAGCATTTATCAGTTGTTACACGTGTCCTCATTAGCCCATTTTGTGTGCACGAGTATTAATGCATTTTTTGTATAGGAATCAAACCCTGTTTTAAACATGGTTTATACAATTAAAAGTATAAAATAAAGTATTATTTTTGGAATGATATTATTTTGTTGTGACATGATGACCATACCTCCAAAGAATACTAGGAGGTACCCTAGTATACTGTGACAAAATATTGATATATACCGAAATGGCCCTGGGCGGAAAGCCCCTAACCAAAATTCCAGTCCAAAGAGAACCACCGCAGCGACTCCAATGGAGTTGTGCAATGTTTTTAGTAATCTTCGTCGGTTGTTCCCTGTAGCTGTCGGTCGATCCGGTACATTCAGTCCAAAAACTAATCCTGTTACAATGGCTGCATTAGATATGTATGAAAAAGCCATGTGAATCTGTGAGAAGTAAAATAAATAGGTTTGAACAGGTACTTGATTTAAATAAAATGTAAAATAAGTTACAACTGTATGTTATTATTTTTTACACAGCAGCTTTAGTTGAATCAGTCAGGCCAAAACCCAAAACAACGCGCATAAAACAAAGAAATAAAGTAGGTACATATTATAAATATTAAATATATAGCTACACACACTATACAGCTAAAAACAGACATAATAATATGTTGTTGGAATTTACCCAAAACCACCAACCCACTAGGGCGCAACCTCCACCAGTTTCTTTAAAGTATCTTGCAAAATGAATACTGACGACAGGTGAAGCAATACAGCTTATAATCATTAAAATTCCATGAAATCTTCTTGCCATCTAAATATTTAAAGACTAAGAGGATTAAAAATACTCCAACATTTGTCAAATGAGCCATTAAGACTAGTGAGGTTAGAATGACTTATCAACGACAAAATTTAGAATTATACAGTACAAGAAGAAGAAGCATCGAGACTTACATAACCTCTTCGAATTAATCGAGGAAACACTTCTCGCGTGAAACCATTGTCTTCATCAGAACATGGCTCACATAGACACGATTTCCCAGGATTTGATTCACAATCGCTGGAGGTCGTCTCTACCTCAGCGGGATTCCCAAAGTCGCATTGGCTTCGTACTGGTTTATTACATATGTAGTTTGATTGAAATAACGGTAGGCCGTTCCATACACCCGTTTCAATAAAAGGATCTGGCTCACCGCCTGGATGGACAAAAGGTTCTCGAAGACACTGGTCGTAATCCAAATTCATTCGTATTGCAACTTTGTCGCCACCAGGGGTCAATCGCAGGTTAAGTGGAGGAACATCGCCTAAGTCCTCATCGGGGACGTGGCATTGGTAAAGGTTGTGGAAATCCGTATGATACCTTCCATGTTTTATTTATTTTTGAATATATTAAATCCTATATAATAAATACTTCATAAAACTTGCAAAGCTTAAATATGTCTGATAGGTATTCATAATACTTCAGACGTATTATAATGAATCATAGTATATAAGTAAGTGCGTAGCATACGGATAGGGGGAACCGTCCACTGAATCGGCGTAGTTATGATCAATAGCAGCAGTAAAAAAATAAGTAGCCTTCGATACTATTCCATCAATTTCGGGTACAGCTAATATTCTTTTTACAAAAAGAGTCAAGATTAGTGCAATTTTCATAGTTCAGCACTGTCATTGCATCCAAAATATGTACAGTAATTAAAGACAAACTGTCGTGTTTGTATAATAAAAGTTAGGTGGTTAAAAGTAAAACATTAATTAACTTGTTTAAAACGATTTTGTTAAGTGAGTCTTACAAAAGCTGGAACATTTTCATGTCCCGACAGGAAACATCCAGATAATTGAAATGCATATGAAATTGACGTCGACCTGTTTCACTTACAAACACGTACACGTTCGGATGCTGTGACAAAAATAATATACAGGATTTTACTTTAAATAATTATACTCCAGATAGATCGAAGCTTTCATTTGCCGAAAATGAATAAGGTAATTGGAAATCTTGGCTTCAATTTAAGCTTGATTCTAATTCACTTCAAAATTACACGTTGTATACTCTACTTGATCATTATGATCATCATTACAGCACATAGTTTCAAGCTAGAAGCATAAAACAAAGACTCTCGCTTGGTCCGTCTGTTGTACTCTCCAGTCTTCTTCCCTTTGCCTCATTACTTCTTTGTGTCATACACACATGAAAGCGAACCGAAATATTTTTAGGAAAACTTCCGTTTACACTATTAATTTACTCTGACGCAGAGGTGTTTATTTTTGTTAGAAATCAGAGCCGAAAACAACAAGAAAGGTACCCTTGGAAAAGGTTCTTTTCTGGCTTGATCTTATAAATTGTGGTCGATCCTTAATTTTCATTATCGCATTGCTGAGGGCCATTTGATTGAACTCAAACTTTTTTGTTACTTCCTAAGTAGAATAATGCAATGGAAAGTGACCACAGAGCCGAGTACAACAGCAGATTCTGAAGTAGAGAAAGACCACGGAAAAGAGGTGTTCGCCCAAATCGACATCAGGGCACGAGGGACGAGATCGGCTCAGTTTAACTAGTAAGAGCATTGAAGAAGGTATAATGAGCTATCAACAGAATCTCGGTAAAGATCGTATTGGCGGAATCGTAGCATTACAGCCTCATTGGTTAGACCACATATCCATTGGCTATGGGGAAGTTTTAAGGCCATCACCTACTAGTCGTACCCGTCCGCAAGTGGTCACGCTGGACAATGACCTCGGAACCACAGCACCCGAGGACGCTGATCTTGATGTTTTATTGGTCCACCTATATGACTAAGGTGTTTGTTGGGCTTTCGGAGGCGCTGACGATCCTGTGATTTAGTTTAGCAGGGATAGTAATGCGGAACTAGCAGGATGCTGGAAACAGGTAACTATATTCTAAACACCATGCCAACATGTATCGATAGAATGGAACTCACTGGTTGTCTTATCTCAATGAATTTGCGCTTTGCAACGATGCAAACATAAGTGGTCAGTAGCTCCATTCCATTTTTGCACGCATGGGGGCGCACTGCATATACGTTAATGGCGGACATATATGCCAGTAATTTATGCACTACCGGTCACTACCCTCAAGCTCGTACCGTTCTTCTAGACGGACGAGCAAATCATCTTGAGGGTATTCAATTCGCCCATTGAAATTGTTATCTTGTATTATTCATATTACATTGAATAAACGCATCTTGAGCTCAAAATATAAATCAAGGTAAGTAGGGATGGCTGTTTTTAAAAGCCAAGGCAAATAAGGCATTTTGGGCATGCCAATTTGCCCGGCATTTATTTTTCAGGGCACTTATGGAATATGCCCAATTTATGTCTTACGGAATATGCCCTAAATGCCGGGCATTTATTTATTAGGCATTCATGACATATTTTGACATCTGGCGGCATTTTAAAAAGTTTCCCTTCAAATTCTCATTATCGTATCTGGTGCCTTTTCCATTATTTCCTCATTCTCGACTGATTTTGTTACGATATTTTTGTTTTCCATAACGACGCGACGTCATGTCACCTAAAATCAACATTAAATTTCGCCTCAGTGAACTGCGTTTAATTATAAGTTGCGATAGTTCCAGTTATGCGATAGATCCCACTTCAATTAATTTTGCCATTCAACATTTACTGATAACAACATATACAATAAAGAATACTACTCTAATAGATCGTAACAGTTCAAAAGTGCTCGCTTATTTTCTAGCTTTCAGTTCTTATGAAGGTTGTGGTCTTTGATTCAAAAAATATATTATTCTATCGCTCCAAAATGCTTAGCTGAATCGCTAAAACCATGACTTTGTTAGAAATAGAGAAAACAATTAAGTTTATATATATTTATTATTATTTATATTATTATTAAAAACAAGTAAGAGGCCCGTCCCGCGGACGGAGATAATTCGTGGTGTTTTCTAAAAAGTTACTAATTTGTAACATTTAGAAAAGAATCACCAATGATTCCTGTATATACAATGTTTGTTACCCGTCCTGCGGGCGGTTAAATCTTATAAGAATGTTTATCAACCAGCAGTCAAAAGCTAAAGCTAGGAATGCGATCATCATAATGTTGAACGAAACAAAAATGGCATATCTAAGCTATCAAAGCATAGTGACGCGTATCCAGTTCCTCTTAAACACAAAGTTAAGTATATCCAGTTTCTCTTATTTGCAAAGTTACGTGTACCTACAAACTTAGGAACCGAAAGAACGCTCAACCACTGTTCAACATGTAGACACAATGACGACTCAAAGCCAGACTTGCAAATGCGTATCCTTTGGCCTTCGTAAAAGCTCATTACTTTCATATCTAAGTCGCCCATATATGCTGTTTTGCTTTTAGTAGCCCCCCTAAACTCTTTATGAAAAAATGTAACAGAATTTCTGTACATATGCATATTATATTTCATCCATTGTCCTTCAAATCTTAGAAACTCAGGTAGTCAAACTTAGCTAAATAATAAAGGTTTCAATAGTAAACGTTAAAATAGTGGCTAAGTAAACGCAGCATCATGAGTTTATTTAATTTTTATTTTGGAATAACGCGGCCGGAAGAGTAATTTACAGATTATGAAATGTTGTCGCATGCTTTATTCTATCAATTCCTGTAAGATCAATTATCTGTCCCGAAACACCGACATTCAATTGATTATTCGGTTTGTACAGTAATAGATGTGATTAACTCTTTGTAGGTTTGTCCGCAAAAAACAAATTATTTTCCTACTGTAGAAAACACACTGTAAGGTACGATGTACAATTCTGATTGTCACTAAGAAATTTCGTTTAGGAGTTGACGCATGTCCGTTGCATGGCCGATCGCACATACATAGTTGATAGAAAATGTGGCCATGTCTTTAGCCAATCAGTTACCCGTATTTATTTCGTAATAAGCTAAAGCATGTCTGTAGAAATTTTATCCTTCCTAGGCAAGAAACCACCTTACACGGGGGCGGTGTTCGTCAAGTGTTAAATAACTTAGGGCCTTTTCATCACACAGTGGGCACTCCAGAAGCCACCATGTCATTTATCAAGATGTATATGGAGCGCATGCCAAATGATTTGAATGCTGAACAAATGTATAAGATCTTCAAGCACGTTAAATCTTTATTATCTATAAGAACTTAATGATATTAAGGTTCTTTGTAAGAAAACTTAGTTCCTTTTAAACTGCACTTAATATAACAAAACGGAGTTTGACTCCAAGCAGCCGCTCAAAACCGTGTTTTGAACAGTGTATGTTAGGCACTGAAAGTTGTCCGAAAGATATAAAATGCTATTAGGATCTTTTAAGACTTTCTATTGATACTATTAATTAGTTGGCTCATTGTTTTTTATCCTTATTATTCCATTTTTCTCAGTTGCATAAAATCACAGAGACGAAATAGTAATACTGATGCCATATTAGCTCATTTGTCGTCGAATAAAGACTGCTAAATGATAGTAACTACGAAGTACTGACTGCTATAAAGAAACTGTAAAATTTATTATGTATACGGAAGCATTCCAAAAATTATCCCAAGCGTGGTAAGGGAAAACGCTTTCCGTCTCGATCTAGGCAGAAGCTAAATGATCACCTAACGTGATTTGTGTACTCCTTCGTCAGATTAAATTCTCATTAAAGTCTGTTTAAATCTCACTAAAAAGCAACTAAGTAAAAATCAGTAATGCCGGTTAAACCCAGTTGGGACACCAAAAAAGCATCATTTGAATTTTATTATGTTTCTTCTTATTGTTTAAAAAACAAACAAAAACGTTGTTTAGCGTTGGCAATCGTTTGTGTGCGGATTATTGGTAACAGTAAAGAAATTTTGGATATTAAACAGCATATTTGAACTTTAGAATTCATTATTGGATGTGTGGGGAAGTACAATAGCAATGTTAATAGAGTCTGTCAATTGGAGAAAGGGTGAAAACCACATGGGATACTAAAAAGCATCATTTGAATTTTATTATTATGATGAATTATATTAAGTTTTCAACAATATAAAATACGTCGTTTTACATTGAGCTGTCGTGGATGAGGTATAAGCGGTGATGGCTTCGATGGATGAGTTGGTGACTGGTGTGGAGAAGGTGGTGACTGGGGTATACGAGGTGTTGGGTGGCTTTTGTGGTTGGAGCGGAGGGTTTGGAGAGGTGGGCGGTTGTAGGAATTCTAGAATTTGGTGTCAGAAAGAAACGGCGCGGCGGTGGAATGTGATTTTGATGGTGGGTGGAAGAGGCGACGGGGAAAATAGAGGAGGAAACATGCAACAATAACCTCCATCATCACAGCCATCACCTCATTGACCTCAGCCCAGTGTAAGAATGTTTATATTTGCTGAAAACTTATTAATTGAATTTGTTACAAAATGTGTCATAATGCAGTTTTGCGCCACTTAAAATATTGTTGAATTCACGAATTCGAAATTCGCACTTTTAACATATCGTGTAAAACTAAGATTTCCACAACCTTTTACACAAATGTGTAAAACTGAGTTTAATTTGCACTTTTCAAAAAGGTGTGTTGCAGTTTTGTACTTTCTCACAAATGCAAATAATCAAAATAAAGTGATGTTTAACAATCGAATTACGTTTTGATCTTTTTTAAAGGGTTAAGCTCAGTTACACATTTTATACTGTAATTAACACGGTGCTAAACATTTCAAACGGTAAAACGTGGTTTTAGGCTATTCAATAATGGTGCGAACTTCGATGTCGACATTTCTTTAAATGGAGCAGTCTGCATTGTGGCACTATGTGTACAAAGGCGCAAATCGCGTTTTTATACTGAAAACGTGCAAAACGTACTTTTGCACTGAACACGCGCTAAACATACTTTTACACTGAAATTTGCTCCAGATTGTTTTTGTAAACAATACTGCAGAATAACAGTCCGTACATAACAGTATGCGTTAGACGTACATTAATTGACCTTTTGAGCTCAAGATGGTTAGGTACTCAACATTTTATGAATACTTTTTGTTAATTATTCATAAGACGACAATTTTAATGGGCAAATTGGATACCTTCAATCTGGTTTGCTTTGTCACACTGTCCGCCATCCAGTTTAAGTCCAACCTCAATAAATGGGATAGTTGTCCGGGTTGTTATTGGCTTATTTGGTTCTTTCGGACTGTATGAAGTGATACGAAAGTTCTAGCATCCGTGTTTTCAAACACGGGCTTGAGTTCTAGTGTCCAATAATTAAGATTACGAGTCAAGTGAAGTAGAACTACAATATTAAAAGAACTTACCTGAAGCTCAATTCTAATTCTACGAATGAAGGCTCGTCCTAAATCATTACATTACTTCCCTAGTCCTTAGTAACCTCGAAAATAACTAGCTCTTTTCTCTTTTGGTTTTTTTCCTTTTTAATGCAAAAAACAGGTCTTGAGCAATTGAAGCAAGGGACTGAGAAGAGTGTACAATACTGCAGACGGACCGAGCGGGAAGCATGTTTTTTTTGGTTTTTTTTTAAACTAAGTGTTGTCATGGTGGTACGCGAGGGGTCTTACAATATGTAATTATTTCGGACGAGTCTGCATAAGTAGAATTAAACTTGAACGTCGTTCTTTTAATTTTTGAATTAATGCCTATATGATCCAGCAACAAGTTAACAATACATATGTATAGATATTGCAGTGATTCCAAAATCTTACCCTGGAATGGATATAGGCCCTGCGTTTGCACGGCAACAGAACTGCTTCGCCATCTAAAGCAAGAGCATCATCTGCCTTTCCGGCTTCCCTCTCGACATCTGTGAAGCCATTACCTAGAAAATAGAAAAACTAAAATTAGCATTAAATAATAGTACTAAACCAATATAAACTAAATAATTATAATTTATTGTCAGGTACGCATTTTCAAGTAATAGTCTCTTCGTAGTTTGACTTACAATCTTGGCAGGCAAATTCAAGATTAAATTCTCCGTGGGGCATGCCTTGATATCCTGCCATTGACTGAACGATTAGTCCCCGAACATTTCTCTCCGTTTCAATATGGATGTGAATCCACTGGCGCATACTTTGGTACATAGAATCACTTAAATCCCATTTCGGCCACTTGTTAGGATCTGCTACTTTTGGGTATCCATCATTTGGAACGAATCTAGATGCTTGATTCGGGTGAATCCGATAATAATTAACCTGTAAGCGTAAGTATATGATAAGCGATACTATAGTGGCAAGTCGAAACTGTGTATTATGGAGCATATTTTAATAACCTTAACTAGGGCTGCCAGATTACTCAATTCCGGGACATTTTCGTAAATGTCCCGGGTTCAATACTTCATGTAGGAATATGTTTTCCTAAACCTGTGAGATATTCATTATGCGTAATAATAAATTGAAACTAAAAAAATTAATAAGGTTATAACATTTAATAATAAGCGCAACTACTACATAAATTAATTGTTAAATAAGTGGGTACCTTCTGCAACTCCCTGTTGTGCTGATAACGGATAAGTTTGTGATAAATAACGTTTTAACTTTTTGCTTCCATTAAAAGTAACGTGTTTTAATTCATCAAGATTTTCAGACTTAGTTTTGGTTGACAAAGGAACTGGTTTACGTTAGAAAATTTTACTATTGTTAATTAAAACCTTCGGCACTAAAACAGCAAATTGCAGCAGGTAGATATACCTGTAGATATACCTGTAGATATACCTATACCAGTTAGATACATATACCAGAAAAAACACTAGACCAAGTAGATTTAAAGCCAAGTTTGACTTAGTTTACTGTAAAAAGGAAAGATACCGTAAATCCACTATACCAGCTCTACTTAGACTATTAAATGAATAAAATTGAATTAAGATCTTAATAATGGAATAAAGTTTAAGTAGGTTTAGCATGTTACACATATTAGAACGTAGTACTAACCTAGGCTAAGCATCAGATAGTATGTACTAATTTGTAAACTCTGTTTTCCGATGCGCTTGATATATGTCGCCGGGCTTCTTCGTTTTTCTCTGCCAAATTATTTACTGATGCACTAGTTTTTAAGCTGACTCAGCAAAAGTTTGAGTCATACTAAATTCTGTAATTGAAGCTATCTATCCTAAATTATATGAGCACTATTTTCGTGTTTAGCAATGCATCCTTTGTGCTATCTATGTGTATGTGCCATGAATTGGAAAATTGAATAAAAACCCTATAATAAATAAATAGTAGGGTGCCTAACCTTGTCACAGGTATACTCCGCTCTAATTCTGATAACTGTGTACAATTAGCCAAAATTATTAGCAGAAAATACTTTACAGCGTACTTAAATAAATATAGTTCAGATTATTAGATCAAACATTTGACCTCCCGTGACCTCAAAGGTCCTATTCTAACTTTTCTTGAATTAAAAAATAATTATACATGTTGTTAAGGATCCCATTCAAGGATCCATGCACATCTTACGTGCATGAGTACCAATGACTGTCCCGCACACTTGCCACGTCAACTTCCAGCCCTGCTCACCAGTTGGCAGGCTTCTGCCTCGCCACTCCTCTAGCAAGGCTATTCCTCAATTCCACACATTCCTTTTTTCCTTTTCCATTTACACACGTTTACACTGAGCGTTCCACGTCCAAGCTCCTTCACTGCAATTTGCTCCCTTCATCATAAAAGGAGACAAGACATACACTAGTACACTTGATTGACTTATTCGATTCGTCTTATTGGCAATATCGATTTGCAATTTCTCCGCTTGAATAAATTGTTCTATTGGCACAAACACTTTTGTGCTTTTGTCGTAAACAACTAGCTTTCGTCGTTTTGCACATGTAGGTTAAAGTTCAATACGAGGTTTTCGTCGTATTGACGGTCCTCGTTTTAACTGTGAATCAGCAGAACATACGTCGTACTTTGCAAAACATTGCATCAAGTACTTGGATTTAGTAAACTTGATTTTTGAAATTCAAAGTTTCGAAGATATTGTCTTTCGAAGATACAGTTTTTGAAAATAAAGTTTTCGAAGATATAATAGTCTTTCGAAGATATTGTCCTTCGAAGATATAGTTTTCGAAAATAAAATTTTCGAAGCTAAAGTCTTTCAAAGATATTGTCTTTCGAAGATACAGTTTTCAAAAATAAAGTTTTAGAAGATATAGTTTTTCGAAGATATTGTCTTTCGAAGATATTGTCTCGAAGATATAGCTTTCGAAGTTTTCCCCTCATAAGGTGAGGGCGAGGGCACTTTTATAATATTTTGAGGGAAGGGGAGGCCGAGGCCAAAAATATTTTGAGGGATGGGCGAGGCCGCTCGTATGTAGTCAGCTCTCAAAACAAAGAGCTGCCCAAAATTTTAGCTAGTCAATTCTAGCCTGGTCCAACAAAATTTTATTACTAGTCTAGTCTATTCAAGTTTTTGCCAAAAAATGACTGCCTAGTCTAGTCTAGTCGCACGTACTGGTCTAGGAGGACGACGATGCGAGCTAGTCTAGTCAAGTCATTTTACAAAAATCGGCTAGCCAAGCCAAGTCAAGAGTAAATTGTTCTATTGGCACAAACACTTTTGTGCTTTTGTCGTATTAACAACTAGCTTTCGTCGTTTTGCACATGTAGGTTAAAGTTCAATACGAGGTTTTCGTCGTATTGACTGTCGTCGTTTTAACTGTGAATCAGTAGTGTATCAGTAATACTGTGTCATCTAGGCAAATGCTATTACAGCATCAGTGAAATAAAAATATTTCTTCTCTCTCTACGTCGTACTTTGCAAAACATTGCATCAAGTACTTGGATTTAGTAAACTTGATTTTTGAAATTCAAAGTTTCGAAGATATAGTTTTCGAAAATAAAGTTTTCGAAGATGTAGTTTTCGAAGTTGTTACCGTGAACCGTTTCAAGGAGTGAAGCTATTGTGAAATTGTATGAACATGAAAAATTGGCAAAAGAAGTAAATTATATTCATTATTTCCCTTGTAATTTTGACTTTACTCAAAACCGGGATATATGCGTCCCGGCCTACCCTTGCCCGGGACACGGGACGCTGATCTTGAATCCGGGACAGTTTGATTAATCCGGGACGTCTGGCAGCCCTAACGTTAACAGCCCAGAGGGGGGCTGGAGCGCCGAAATACGACCGTAAAATATATTATATGCATAGAATATACGTATAACGAAGGGGAATGAACTTGGGACTTTTTTGATAATGCTACATATTGAAGTACTAATATGCTTCCTTACTTCTTGCACTTACATCAGAACACAAATTAAAAAATTGAACGCTTACAAAGACTTACAGAGCGAATTACTTCGTGTCCACAAGTGATACATTTACCAACGTTAGTTTTCTTGTTAATTAACGGGGAATCGGGGCGATTGTGTACATACAATTTAAGATTATCTATTAGCCCATGAGATGAATCATCAAAATCTCCTTTATATCGTTCCAACTGTTCATCGTCGATACAAAATGGATAAGTGCGACTATTTTGTGCCCAACAAATCATCGAAAGCGCAGCAGTAACCAAAAGTACCCTAAATAACACGATGTCCAGGATGAAATAGGAAAACCGAATAGAAGCCATCCTTTTTACTCTTGTTCCTGTTAAAAGTTCAACATAATTTCATTCATTTGTATAAACAAGCGCTTTATTGGAATATTACTTTTTTAAACACACTCCGTTTCCCTTTGGTGTTTTTTGTAATTGCTTTTGCGGTTAAATTCACATTGGATTACACAAATCCTGATTGTATTTGGCTCATAGGTGAGCGCCCTCAATGAATGAAGGGAGATCCCTCATCCCGAAAAGTCCCCTTCACTCAATGAGGGGAGGGTGAGGGCACAAATTTTATTTCAGTCTGACTGGTGGGGAGGATGAGGGCAAAAATTCCAAAACATTTTAGGGGAGAGGGGAGCGGGTGAGGGCACGCTTGTGGTCGATTTCCCTCAGTATTTTAAACATGTATATGTTGTCTGCAGTTAGCGGGCCTCATCCTGGTATGAGTGGAGGGGACCCCTCAGCACCAAAAGTCCCCTCCACTGAATGAGGGGAGGGTGAGGGCACATATTTTATTTCGGTTTGAGGGACAGGAGTGTGAGGGCAAACATTCAAGCAGAATTTGAGGGGAATGGAAGGCGAAGGCAAATCTAATTCCCATCTATGATTTGGCCTACGATGTGATAGAAAAATAGGTTTAATTGAGTGTAAAATCTGAGTCAGTGCAAAGTGCTACGAAAAATAGTTGTAGAGACGTGGGAAAGTACAGAGAATTTTGACCTGGACAGACGTTCACCGTTCACCTGGTGCATGAAATCCTAATCCAATGTCTTAGTACCAAGTGACAACTCTATGCACTAATACGTGGGTATGCATATATAGAGAGCAATGTAGTAATTTTTGCCGGGTGTCTTCAATGTGGTAGATGGTAGATCCCTTTATTCTCCGACGTCGAAGGTCAGTCATAATTGCCAATATATATATAACGTACTACCACATTTGTAGTACTCAACATTGTTTAGTTGGCCAGCACGATTTTACTGACTTTTGACACTTTAGAGAAGCGGGGAGCCACATTTATCTCACCAAACGAAAGTTTGATTTGATCCCTCCTTATGATTTTTCCGCTTTTTTTATAATATCCCTTAAAACTCAACAAAAAAAAAACTAAACTTTTTTTCTCATCAACAACACAAATAACTGATTAATGAGTAAACTATGACAACACAGATTTATCACCTTGAAGTAATTGTTATTGTTACTTGCATTTACATCTACTAAAAGTACACACAGCACAATGCAAAAAAATAATATAAGGTTAAAGGATGTAACTTGGCCCCGTCGTTCACCATTATTTTCTATAATAAAAAGTGATCGCGACCTCGGTTTATTAAAAAAAATGCGAATTAATATGTTACCTCGCTTTATGAATAGGATTATAAGTGATTTCCAATTCCAAGTTACGAATGATGGTCTGGAATATATTTTCGACACTAGTTAAACAATCTTGTGCTATTCTTGTGTATGTGCTTTTGAATATTATTATTATTATTCTGGGTTTTATTCAATTCCAATTCAACTCTATTTCTTTGCGGTGGCTAGGACGACTTTGATACGCGGGTTTTGATTCGTATATGCAGTTTCTCACTTCTAACGTCAACGTACATACATAATAATACAGTAGAAATGGATGAAAAGCATCATATTCCCTCTTATGCACAAGTAAAGAGAGCGGCCCAATATTTTCAAAGATATCTTAAAGACTCAATTTTTATTATCTACCGAGTGCTCATATATATTCTTACACTGGAGGATTATACGGAGTTAAATGGACAATTAATTTGACGGCGAATCATTTCACTGTCCCCGTAGCCGGAGGGATTTTCTTCATTAGCTTCCTCGCTCGGAAGCTCGGACTTGTTCCAGATTGTATCATCAGTACTTGTAGTTTCGTATGCTTGTAAGGGGAAAACATGTATTGAGAAATCATTGAAGACATCCATAGGCACAAAACTATTATTCAGGTTCAACTCCTTTGTGAAAGGCTTGGCTCTCCGGATGTAATTAAACGGGGGAATTTTTGAGTTGGGGGTATTGTCTAGAACCTTAGAAAACCCATTCGATATAATGATACAATTTTTTAAGTTTCCAGGATCCCAGTTGGCAAAAATCAAATTGTTTGATAGCAGGTGAGGACAATGTGGTAAGTAAAACATTGTAAGATCATCTGCTGTTCTGCGGCCTTCTTCGTTGATTCCTAAAACTTGGTAGTTAAAGTCCTTAGTAATAATGGATTTATCCGTATCAGTGAACACGGGATCATAGAACTCAATTGGAATTTCCAATTTCTTTTGTACATTAACTAATAGCGCAAACTGCTCGATGGATTTTGTTGTTCTACACAAGCTGCCAAGTCCATAGCAAACTATTCGGGAAATATCTGACACACTTTTGCTTAAATCACCAGACACAGTCTGATGAAGCTCCTTCCAGAAAGTTGCAAAATAATCGGAGCTGTTCACTTCATTTAAGGCAAATTTGATTTTTCTGCAAAATTTTAAACAAGAAACATGGAGTTTTAAAATATTATTAACCGTCATAGTATAAAATTACAACAATTTTAGTTGTATTCAGAAGTAAATTACATAAGTTTTTCACATAAGTGTGACCGTGCCCAAACATCTCTAGACTGCTATATATGTTTAAATAAAATGTTCATCCTTCATACTTCATTAAACACTAAAATGTAGTTTTCATGATTTGAAAACGTGAAACGATGAAAACGTGATTTCGACATTCAACATTACAGTGTCGAAAACATAGATACTTATATTCTAACAAGAAATGTTGTTGTAGTTAAAAATTTAAAGTTCAAATTAAACATTTTTCTATTCTGGTAAGTACATAGCACAAACATAATTCCGATTACGTGTCATTCCACCTTTAAAAGTTTGAAAAAAGTATAAAGTGTGGAAGCTGATTAAAATTGTACGTAGATTCCGTTTCAGTCCTTTAATTAACAATAAGCAGTATAATGGCCATTTTTGTAATAGACATAAAATACTAATTTTAATAAACTATAGTACGTAATCAAATCAATAACAAATAATAATAATAGAGGTACCTTAGTGCCGCATCTCTGGTGTAATTAATACTTGGGTCATACATATTTTCGGAATTATGCGAATTAATTATGCTCAGCATCGGAAGATTTTTCCTTTTTTTCCGCTTAGAGTACTTGACTGGAATGAAACCGTCGCTATCCATATTTAAGATTGTTTTAAATTTGCAATCGATGTATTTTTCCTTCCTCGTGCACGCAGCTTCGAAGAGCTGTAATGAAACAAGTATAAACAGTGGAAGAATTATATTTCTAATTACATTTATTAGACACTTTGCATTACGCAATTACACCATACACACATACTACTAACTGAATAAGCACCTACGCTAGTAAAAGCTGAAAGATTTGCGAATCTTAAACATTAAATAGTGAGTCTTTTAATGTACCGTACTTAAAAAGAAAGTTTAGGGCGAATCTTATCATACAAAAAATAAAATAATACAAAAAAGGATATAATAAATCGTCAGTTTATTCTACTAATCACTTTTATTTGTACCTGTGTCATTTCCTAAATTAGAAAACAATTTTTATCACATTCAATTGCTAATCTTTTTGTACACGTAGTATGACGCAATTAAACCTCGTAATTTCAGTTCACTCTAGAAAACCAATAACGGGGGAGGAGATATGGGGGCGTATAAGCACACAAAGTTGACGTGGTAGCCTTTTTCTTACTCACAGAAAGTAAACAAACAGGAATGCAGTGCAAAAGAAAGTATTCTGCTCAAAATAGGTTTAGATCCGTACTTCGTTGATTGAAGTACATATTCAGAATTAATACGATTAAACCTTTAGGCTTTTAGGCCTAATCAATGCAGTAATCGCAAGGCAGTTTTAGTTTCGTAAGGCTCGATATCAAAATTAAGTACCTAGATTGGTTTAGCACCTGCCAGAATGACGTAGACAGCCAACTATTTCAGCAACAGTTGAGAGACCAAAACTTATCAAACTTTCCCAAAAGATATCAGACAGCTATAGTGCGACCACTACTAAATGTTGGTAAGAAAATAAAGATATTATTTTCCAAGTTTCCAACTTTAAGAGATACAAACAAGCTATCATTAACCCAACCAGCCTCTGTTATCCCTCTTAGCAATTATAACATTTTAATGTACATACTTGCACGTAATTTTCGACTACAATGGCTTTCAAATTCATGTAAATCACCAAGTTCAAAAGCAAACAGAAGACGTATACATATGTATTTGCTAAGTAAAATACTTCCATACTAGCTCCTGTCATTACCATTTCTGATTTCTTGTCAACAAAGCATACGATATAGCCACAGTTCGTGATAATGCAACAGTATTGTTAATCAGGACCAAAAAAGTAGGTAACTAAATTATACAACAGCTGTGCATGGATATACATACGTACACTGCACAAAATCATCACATCATAATCGCATCATAAAAGAAGTGAAGCCATTTTTAACTATTATAATCGCATCATTGTGATGAGATAGAATGCATCATAATGATGCGAACATAATGGGGTTCAGATGGTTTTCTTCATAAGATAGGGAATTAACATGGGCTAAATGTGGACCTCATCATTGGATAAGGTCAGAAATCATCATAATGATGCGATAATAATTGTTAAAAATGGCTTCACTTTTCGGAAAATGATGTGGTCCAGATGGATTTGGTAGAGTGTGCTTACGAACGTTCACATATAGCTATAGCGTAATGCTAATGCATACGAATACTTTCTTTCAAATATCTGTATTTTACCAAATACATTTTAATAATGGAATCAAAATTGGAAGTACGGTCAGTCGGGAAAAGTACTCCGGTATGTACGCAAAATACTCCAGAACTGAAATTACTGAAATACTCCCAAATGGGAGCAATATACGCTGGGATTGTATGCTTTACACGATGTAGTGCTGTAGGTATAGGACCTGCTGGGGCGCTTCCCAAATTACATAATTTGTATATGCTAATCTCAAATATATTTAAAGAACTTTTGTTTTTCATTTCTTCGAGTTTGTATTCTGGCATCAGATTTTATTTCTAGTCAATCGCGACAGTTCTGTCGATGAGCATTATGATTTTTATGATTATTTGTGGGTTCGTAGATGTAATTTCTGAAATGTCCCTACATTTCACACAGAAAAAAAAGTCTTTTCTTTAAGCTGCATTTGCTTAAAATTGGTCCGAAAATCCGAAAAAGCAGATGGACAACTTTGTGCAGTTTTTAACGCTCTTTCCAATGGTATACTCTGTACCTGCCTCCCGTCAGCCTTTATCATCTTCCAGCCAGGTTTTACAAAAGTGTTTTCTAACTTACTCCGGTATCGGAGCAGAAAACGCTTACATGAGCTTATTTTAAAAAGTGTGCGCCGACCTGGGAGTAAATTGCTCCCATTTGGGAGTATTTCAGTAATTTCAGTTCTGGAGTATTTTGCGCCCATACCGGAGTACTTTTCCCGACTGAATGTGAAGACAAAGAGATCAACTCTTACATCTTGGAGTTCCACACAATCCAATTCCAACAATTCCAAGTACAATACGATTCCACAATTCCATTAACGACCGAAAAGGCCGAGAACCAACCGACTACTACAGACAGATATGTACATACGTACACTTAATTCCAAGAACCCCATAATTGACAAAGCCCAGGCCCACAAGAACAGAAACATAAATGATGAATGACAAACATCAAGACATACAGAAAAAATAAGGGAAGCACGTTACATTTACATTTCAAAAACAATAAAAAATTAGTACAGTCTCTTACCTCTCAATTAATTTCCTAGACCAGCTGGAAAATATTCGTTACGTCGTCGACATTTAGAAAACAGTATATTGAAGGGGTACTTTTTTCTTTGAAATATATATATATACCAATATATATAAGTGGTAGTAGTAAGTGCTGGATCCACTTGCACTTATTCCAATCGTTGAAACCCTCTCTCCTTAGATCCACCGAATATTGACAAAAATTCAAAAATCCTCCGTCAGCCGTCCGTGAGTCCGTGTAGTGTAGTCTAATAGGTAAGTAAGACGCAAGGGGAGTATGAGTAAATAGAGAATGTAATGGGATGGACACTCACCGAATTTTGTTAAAAAAACAGAACTTTTTTTTAATTATGGTACGGTTACACAACATTAACCAAGTTATGCACCAGGATTTTTGAATTTCCCTCACTTTTCACAAGGAATATGCATCAGTGTTTAGCACCAGTCCGTTGCACCAGGCAAACGCACCAGGTAAATGCAAATGCACAAGTGCACCAGGTAAACACACCCGTGCACCAGTCAAACGCACCAAGGAAATACACCAACGCACCAGGATAATGCGCCAGCGAAGTGCATTAGTGCACCAGCAAAGTGCACCCGGCGTAACGGCGTCGTTTAGATGTGGTGCAATGTAACGCAATGAATAATTTACTAGTTAAAAGATACTTACTTGTTAAGTTTAATTTTAACTATAATTATATGAGTAACTGAAGGCCCGAAGGTAGAAAGTTAACTAATCGTAGCTCCCCTTGGCATCAAGGGCAAGTCCACACGTCATGCAAAGTACCAAACGTATGTGAGAACACCCTTCGACTCCCACATACGTATGCAATCGCTCACTCCTTAGTTATTTTAAAGAAAAAGAATTTTTTAGATATGGTAAGGGTGGGTGGGAACTTCCTACATTCGGACCTTCAGTTACTCATAATTTAGCTAAAATTCAACATAACAAGTAAGTATCTTTTATCTAGTAAATTATACTTCGTAACTTTTGGTCCATCGGTATAAAGTTACCTAATCGTAGTTATTTAAAGCCAAACAAATTCGACCGCGGAGAGCAAATCGTTATTGTACGTAAGAAATCTTGCTTTTTAACTTAACTGATGTAAATCACTGGAACTGGTGCAGCACCAGGAGCCTGCATCATGTAATCTTACCGGAATTATTATTGTGCAACGTTTCGAGTCAATGCTCTTCTTCAAGAACTAATTTGTAGATAAAAACTTTTCGCTCGAGGCGAGTGACAAAATCGAAGAGAATTTGGTTAAAGCTGAATTGCGGCGGTGAGGGTGAACGGGATTTGATTAAGTTTGAAAAATGGACGGAATAAAGTGTTTAGGTCGTTACGTCACATCCGTGTTGTCTAATACTGCTTAGTTTTTGTGGGTTTTAAAAAAAAAGGCAAGAAAGAAAGAAGCTGTAGTTGCTGTGGTGTCTATCTCTCTGAAGACGCCACAAAAATGGAAATCCAACCTCCAGCACCAATATTATTTTTGTTCGGAATACAATCTAACGATAAGTACCTGTCTAGAGTCTTTGTCTGTAGTCTGTATACAGTTTGTAATAATATCTATTATTGTGTGTGTGGCACACTTGTAGAGGGAGAGAACGTAAACTTTTATTTACACTGACACCGCAATGGTGTTTGCCTTACAGACACAGTAAAATACAGACATTTTGTAAATGTTACATTTAGTTTTTGAAATTTGTTGTGTACTTATTTTAAAAAAAAGAGAGTTAAGGTATGTTATATAGATGATTATGAGCTATTCGGTTCGAGCCTCTCAGAGTTGCCACTATGACGTCCCTTAGCAAACTGGAAGGTAGCTCGAATCGTTTTCTAAAGTCTTCAAAGAACGATGTTATGGTTCCCCTTGCACCTACTAGCAGACCGATGACTTCTACTTTCTTGAGGGAGTATTTCTGTTGTAAATAGGGGATGCAGGGATTGTATATAGCTTGCTTTTCCTCATCGACCTCTTTGGCTTG
>JAQFZC010001430.1:0-30256 GCA_034695205.1 Dicyrtoma fusca | reverse complement strand
CCAGTGTCCATTGTCAGGGACCGTCCTGCCATGTTTTGAACCCTACTAGTGACTAGTGCTAAAGATCGGCAATCGGGTATTGAGGGTTGTTGATTTTTGTTTTTGGATTTTGACTGACGTTAGTCAAATCAAGTCGTTTCGTCAGTGATAATTAGACATTAGCTAGAGTCAGTGGTGGTATAGAGACTGTAAATGTGAGTGTGAATTGGATACTAGAATATCTTCAATCGTGTGTGTAAGAAGGTAGTTTTTGGAGTTGTGTTTTTTTGGACGTTTTAGGATTTTGGATGGAATCATGGTTGATGGTTATAGTGGGGATGCGATCCGAATTCACAATTTCCAGACTGACAGACGTGAGATGAGTGTAATGTACTAGTTTGATAGTAATGTTGTTGTGTGTTGTGTTTGTTGAGTTTCGTTCTACAATTTGGTGTATCTCTAATGAAAGAAGAAGTTGGATTCTGTTGGATACAGTTTGGAGTTTGCGATAAAGTCCAAGAGGCCTACGTGGGGTTGCCGTTTCCAATTCCAAACATTGAACTTTGATTTCCTTAAAATATTTTTGTATTTCGTACCGTTTCGAGAGTCTTTCGAGATGCCTGCCTTCGTCTTCTTGAGTGCTCTCTGTGTCTCCCCATAACTCTACCAGACCAGGCTCACTCTACTCTGCCTCCGTCTGGTCTGCCTGTGCTGTAGCAGAGTAGTTATATCCAAATATTCCAAATCCAAAAAGGTTTCAATGAAATCAAACCAGAACTCAGGATCAGAGGACTGAGAGAGTAGCCAACCAGACCAGACAACATTGCATTGCTAAGTTCGCTCATCTTCGTAAGCTTTTTTGGCTTATATACGTAAAAATCTGAGAGACTATGTATTTGTTGTGAGTGAGCAGTGAGTGAGGAGGATAGCAGGAGCATTTACGATACGATACGGTACCTTCATCAGTTCAGTTCAGTTGCATTACATTCAGTTTACCTTTACTACATTACGTTGACGACGTTGCTTCTTTCCAACCAACTTGCGATGCGAATGTCTGCTGAGGCTGATACTTGATTCTTATTCTTTTTCATTCCCTTTTACTAAACTCAGTCTACAACAACTACTCTCATCCCTTTTCCGTGGTGATTTTTAGTCAACTCATTCATCATGTTATCTTCTTCCATCTCACAAGTTCAATCTTGAAATTTGTCAATTTCAAATTTCACGGACTGCGCTCAAGTTTGAGTCATTTGTAGTTGATTTGCAAGTGTTGAGGTAATATTATATTCAGTCGAAATCGAAATGGATGAAACTTAAATCAACCAAGTTTTTTTTTGTCTTTTGTTAGTGCAGCTTCGAATTGCGAATTATTTTGTATACAGTGCCCTGCACTGCCACTGCAGTTAGTACGTGTGCACTGTTACAGTGACTCTCTGGATGTTCTCGTTTTGAAGTAGACATAGAAAGGTCACAAACAGACAGAGACTGGTGACTGGACAGTGAGTGGAAGTAATCGTGAATGCAGACAGAATATAGTGGTCACAGTGTTTGTTGAGCTGGGCGCATTTTTCAGGTAGAGGGGAATGACATATCAGAACTATCACAGAAGCGAAGGACACATAACTATTAGTTTAAGTTTGCAATTTATAAGCCAACGGGATTGAATGTGTCTGGGACATACAATAAGTTGAAAGTTGGCCCCGCGATTAAAGTGTCAAGTTTAACTTCCACATTTTTCAATCCTCAATCATCAATTCATGTGGCTGGAGCCATATTTTGATTGTTTTTGAAGGATCAGTCAGTGCATGGTGTGAAACGTTTTGTTTCGATGTCATGTTGATGTTGCCAAAGCTTGAGTCCATGAGACATCAGATGTTGTATTTTGTATTTGGATACTTTGGGTAGAATGGACAGGCTGCTGAATCAGTTAGTAGTGATTTGATTTCCAGATAACACGACCATCAGTGGTGGTGCTGTGTAGATTGGGATTTGCTTGTTTTGAGCTTGATATATTGGGAGTTCTTGCAAGTCACGTCCAACGTTGAACGTATAAATTCCACTTTTAAAATTTCGATTGCAAAGTCTGGAAAAATTACAATTTCTGTAGTAGTCAGCCTAATTTATTGGTATTTGGAAGACGTATTTACGTAGTATGTAGTAGTGGTGTAGTGCTAGATGTAGTAGTGAGCGTCAATCGTCAGTTTTCGATGAGAACGGTTTTATTATGCTCATTTTTGCCAGGATACAAATTCTGGAGTATATTTTTTTATAAGGGTGAAGGGTTCATTTAAAACACTTCAATTTGATTTCATACATTTTATTTAGGATAGTTAGGCTAACTGCAATTATCGCACCTGGTTGCATCTTGTCAGATCGGGCTTCGCAAAAGAATCAAACGAAAGAAAAAGTGAAAACTTAATTTTAGCTCAATTTAAGTAATTTTCGTTGTGGCATACGATGCTCCAAGGTTAAACGCGGTGTGCTTTCTGATTTTAGGTAACCAAAAAATACTGGTAGGAGTAGAAGGAAGAAATTGGAGATATAATCTCCAATTGTGTAGAAAACTAACCTCATCCTTTTCATGGTAAAAGGAAAATGTCAGCAAAATGAAAATTGACAGAAGTAAAATAAAGCGGAGCACCACGGAGGTGGTAAGTGCCTCGTTGTTTTATTTGACAGAGGTTACAAATAAATTAATTATGTTTCTTGATCAAGAATAATTTAAAGTTATGAAGACTGATTTAATACTGTTAATGATGGTTCCAGCCTCCGGACTGCAAAGTTCTGATTGACAAGCTAAAAGGATGTCGAAATTCATCAGAACTTTTAGAGGTGCTTAAAAGCATCGATAGTTGGACCTATGGCAAATGCGAGCTATACCATTGGATAGACGTCCTGGATATATTCGACTCAGTTTTGCAAAAATCCACAGAAAAGAGAGGGAATAACTGGACGTTAGTTTGTGATGCTAGCGATTCTGAGGTGAGTGGAAACAAGACCTACTACGTCGTGTTGGTTGTTTTCTGTCTTGGACTTTAAAAAGTAAAATTCATTTGATAACAAGTACTTATACTGATGGAGAACTCGCTTTCTGGAAATGTTTGTCTTTTGGGTATAAATGGCGAGTTAACTGTGTTATCGGATGAATTATACTCGTCACTGATAATGTGATGATTTAGATGTTTTGCACAATTTTTTAATTCGCTGTGTTCTTACTACTTTGATTATTACAGCTGAAGCAATGTTTGATGCGCGTGTTGAGCTTTACCACATTACTGATAGAACACTCGTTCTCAAGACACCTGTACAATTCAATGGAGCATTTAACAACATTGCTCATCTCGTCTGATCTTAATTTAGTATTGGAAGTACTTCAGTTGCTCTACATGTTTAGTAAACGAAGTAATTTCCTCACCCGTTTGTCCGAGGAAAAAAGAGAAGTGCTCCTTGAAAGACTTACGTATTTGGCCGAGGTAGAAATTACGGTTGTTATTCATCGGTGTAGTTTATTTTTAAACAAATGACAGTTGACTGGTTTAGCTAATCATGACATTGACCTGCTGTTGTTTCTTTAGAGCTGGGGAGGCAAGGAAGCTGGTTTCGGTTTGGCAGCTTGCTGTCAAAATCTCAAGCTTTCGGTAAGTTAGTACCTTACCTTTTCACGGACAATTTCTTAATTTTCTCATGAAATAATAGTACTTAGCAAAGTCTAAATTTTTAATGCATTGTATTATTGTGCAGGCGTACCCTAAAACTGCTACGAGCATCCATCTAGAATATGTTAAAACGGGGAAAGATAATGAAGTGGCAAAAGTGGGGAAACTGAACGAGTATGTCACAATTATTCACGTTGATGATGTGCATGCATTGGGAAGTAGCCCTGCAGAAATTATGGAAGAGCTGGTCAAAAGTCACGATATTCCTCCAGAGAAGCAGGTAGATACACGTAGATTAGTAGAATTTCTTTGGACTGAAGTCCACTTCGTATGTAATTTGTGAAAAGCATATGAGAAAAGTTGAAAAATGAAAAAACTTATAAAGCTGATACTTTTCTCTTTCAGATGCTGCTCTTCACTCACATAAGACTGGCATTTAACTTCCCTTCATGGAAGCAAAGAGCGTTATGTGTACAGGCAAGATTACAGGCCTTGTCTGTTCTGGTGTATGCTAATGCTATTCAAGACAATATACATCAACTATTATACAGTGGTTTAATGGAGGAGTTGGTCGATATTTTAGAATTGGATTTAAAACCTTTGACTGATATTAAAGCAGCTGCTCTACGTACTTTAACTTCCATTATTCATTTGGACCGTGCCCAAAATTTTCCAAAGTATGTTCTTTCAATAGTTTTTGTTATCTAATACTGTTTTAAATTCATCAACAGTTTCCTGATAATGTTTTCTGTTTTCTAACAACCGTTTACTGTAGTATTATTGATGTGACGGGAGCGGGTTCTTACCATGGATTTCTTCCCATGATGGTTAGAAGTTGTATTTCCGCTTTAACATCACCTTCGAACGGGAATTCTAGTTTGGCGAACCAGTACCCATTACCTTTAGCTACGGCATTGTTTAGTTTTCTCTACCACTTAGCCAGTTACGAGCTTGGAGGAGAAGCATTAGTCAATTGTGGGATGCTTGAAAGCCTTCTCAAAGTTGTGAATTGGAATACAACTGATGTGGAGCATATCACAGTAAGCACAAGTATTTATTTAGTATGTCCCTCCTCATCCTCCCCCATTTTATATCGTCCTTTGCACCCTAAATATGAAGGTCCATAAAGTAATTCGTTGTTTTCCCCAATAAATCCAGTTCGTAACTCGCGCAGTACGTGTTATTGATCTCATCACCAACATGGATATGCAAGCGTTTCAAGCTCATAATGGCTTGACCGCATTCATCAATCGTCTTGAGGTACAGCAATAAAAGGAGTAAATAAAATGAATGCAGTATAAGAATTTGAACAATTTTTAAAATGTGTCAAAAATGTAATAGATGGAAGTGAACGCTTGCCGTCAAGAGCAGCCTTTTGAAATTATTCCTGAAATCTCAAGTGCAAGTCGACAAAATTCTAGTAATGCTCAAGTGGATGGAGAGTCATCGCTGGTCGAACGAATCGAAAGCTCTGCAGAACTAAGTTCCATCATTGATGTACCTATGGAAACTGACTCAAATACACAACCGGTACGCTAAGCGTTTTGTGATTACACCTACAACGAATCCATTTAGATGCTCCTATGTATTTGAATTGAAATAATGTGAATTTGCAGGACGGTAATGCCGCGGGTCCATCTCCGCCTGCGTCTAGTTCTGTGGGTAGTTCTGGAAGTGCATCGAACTTCGTCCCTAATGGCGCAAATTGCTTACCACAGCGTGCTGCACTTCTGAAATCCATGCTAAACTTTTTAAAGAAAGTAATTCAAGATCCTGCTTTCTCTGACAGCATCCGACATATAATGGAGAGTAGCTTACCGAATTCTCTCAAACATATTATAAGTAACGCGGAATATTATGGAGCTTCTTTGTTTCTGTTGGCGACGGACGTTGTCACTGTTTATGTCTTCCAAGAACCATCTCTTTTGTCTACACTCCAAGATAGTGGTTTGACAGATGTTGTGCAGGAGGCACTTCTTGTGAAAGAGGTAAGTTCACCTAATAATTCGACAATGGAACTTATTGAGATTATTGGGAAGATTGGTCTGCTTGGTTGATGGGGCATATACTAATCTGTGAGATATGCTATTAATAGGTACCGGCCACTAGAGAAGTGATATCGTCCATGCCAAACGTTTTCTCTGCTCTGTGTTTGAATAGTCGAGGGTTAAACGCATTTGTGAAGTGCAAACCATTCCAGCGGCTGTTTAAAGTACTCTTATCCCCAGAATACTTACCTGCTATGAGACGCCGCCGAACGGCTGAACCGATGGGTGATACAGCCTCTAATCTAGGGAATGCAATGGATGAATTAATGAGACATCAGCCTAGTCTAAAAGTTGAAGCTACCACAGCCATTGTCAAATTACTTCAAGATCTCTGTAATATGGGACAAGATGCAAGATTTTCGTGTTGGAAAGGTCAACCCAAGACCGTCGTTCCTAACGTTAGTACTAATCCGAGAAATGGAACCTCCGAAGGTGGAAGTAGTGATGAGGAGGAGGAGGATGAAGAGGAAGCCTCCACTGCTTCTCACACCCAACCAGCTCAGGTCACGGCTGGGAACAGTCGTGATGATTCAAATCAAGCTAATCCGTCTTTTATTGCTACTTGCTTAAGCAGTAGTAATGATGATAAAACCCCCATACCTTTGGTCGATTATATTCTCAATGTGGTAAGGATTATATTATTGCTTAGTACAACATAATGAACGCAGCATTTTATTTAAATTGAAATGAATCGTTTCAGCATCCTTAAACTTATATGACGAAATTTATTTGGTTGATGTAGATGAAATGTGTAGACGCTATACTTAGCAACAATTCAACTGATGATCATTGTCGTGAGTTTGTGAATCAAAATGGTTTGAATCCTCTAATGGAGCTTTTGGCTCTTCCGAATCTTCCGGTTGATTTCCCCAATTCTCCTGCTTGTCAAGCTGTCTCTTCAGTTTGTAAATCTATTTTGGTAAGATGCTTTGTCCTTGTTAACATACTGGAAGATACAATATTGTCAGATGTTTTAGAGCAGATATCAGGGGAAACGGTCCCTGCAAATTATTAAGTCGACCCTTAATTAAGTTAATCCCTTCCTTCGTACTACATAAAATTGATCGATGAGGTTCCTTCCACTAACTGAATGTAAACTCTTAGTTCGGTAAGCCTGAAGTGACAGTTAATTGATAAAAGGCAACTGGGTCACCCAGCGAATAAATAGCATGAGCTAATTTAAACCTTTGCAGGGATATAGGATAACCCCGCCAGATATCTATTCCAAAAAATCCGACAATTCATATGATTTTGTGAATTATATTGATACTTTGTGTGTATTGTATCAACATATAATGTGTTATAAAATTCCTACTGTTTAGAATTTGGCTCACGAAGGTAAAGTTTTACAAGAGGGAATGTCGCACTTGGAAGGAATTTTAAATCGTCTAGATCAGTTGGACAAGCCATTAGAAGCCCCGGGGAGCAGTGTCCTTCTGCATGAACTTGCATCTGCACCCGATCCTACTGAAGCAGTTAGCAATCCTTATGACACGCCTGTACTGCATGCAATGACAGCTGCCCATGCTTACGTTATGATGTTTATTCACGTTTGTCGCACTGGTCAGGTGAGACAGAAGAAACTTCGATTTATAATTCACATACTTATATTCAGAATGTGCTCGAACTTTTAGGAATCACAAAATGATTTTCTTTCATTTTTGTTGGAAATTTCAGAGTGACATACGTACAATGTCGATAAGTCATTGGGGATCCGTTCAAGGGCAAAGAGTCCTCAAGAAACTCTCCGTTCTTTACCTTAATTTAGTGTGGGAGAGCACAGTGCTCCTTGCTTTGTGTAGCGGAGAATTTCAGCCTGAACCAAATCAGTTTGGTCGCGCAGATCTTGATAATTTAATTCCACCCGAATCGAAGGTTTGTATAGTACTCAAATTCAGTGTTTAGCTTTTGGCTTCACCGTTTAGTTCAATTTGTGGTAGAATTTGAATGGTATGAACTGTATTATTATATATTTTACATAATCATTTGACAGAGTGACCCAGAAGTAAGCATTAAGGGTACCCAAGAAGTTATGGAGAGTGATGGAGAGTCCAGTGCCCTGCCGTCGTTGAGCAATGATGTAAATGATCTTATGGAAGTGGACACCAACGATACAGTTGAAAATGAATCGAGCGCAGTGACGTTAGTGAGTGCCTCTACGCAGACAAATCTCAAACAGGATCGAACATCCAATGTAACCCTGCAGAACTACGCGAAATTGATTAAGCCCATTCTAAGCGCTTCCTCGAGATTAGGGAGAGCCTTAGCGGAGCTTTTCGGCCTATTAGTAAAGGTACATTTTTTCATGAGTTTATTTGGATTTTCAGAACTATCAATTGATTTAATAATCTTCTTTTCTCTGCTGTCGACACCTGTCTTGGTCTTCTGATCCTCTAAAACGTGTGATTCTGAGCGAAAACTAGATTCAAGTGTTATTGTTGACTCTAATTCGAGATAATATTGCCCATGAGGTCATCTTTTTAAGAAGTGGCCGTAATGTATAGCAAACGACTGCGAACTATAGCAATAATTATTAGTGTTAACTTTCGCTTGTCTGGGGATCTAGCTGATTAGCAGTCCAGCTCGTAAAAAGATCAGATGGTGTAGTTGGGGTTAGTGATCATCAGTCAACTATTTTCGACATTTCTTGTAACCTATTACTTGTGGCCACATAAGTTAACAAAAAATGTTACATTGCTTATATTTTGGTATTACGTTATTACTGCTTTTAAAGAAGTGAGAGGGCACAAGAA
Source organism: Dicyrtoma fusca (assembly GCA_034695205.1). NCBI lineage: Eukaryota > Metazoa > Arthropoda > Collembola > Symphypleona > Dicyrtomidae > Dicyrtoma > Dicyrtoma fusca. Next base: position 21,820 of record JAQFZC010001430.1, on the reverse strand, counting down.
GAAAGTAACTAATAGAATTTGTGTCACTTTTTCAGTTTTAATCCCACGATAGATATTTGCGGTCTGTAGTCTGTGTCTGTCTGTAAACATCTTATTCTAGGGTTTAGTCCAGTGTCTTTTAGCTGGTGGTGTTAGATATTTGCATGAAGAAGTAAATTGTATCTAATTTCATGGGTCTAATTCTTGTAATTTCCATTGGTAGTTGTGCGTTGGATCTCCGTTGAGACAAAGGCGTGGTCACCATAATTTGCCGACAATTCCTGGCTTTGTAAGCCCAGGCGCATCGGACGTTGCATCGCTTCTGGCAGATCTTTTGTCTAATGGGCTATGTTGGGTTCCAAAACCAAATTCCCCTGTCCCTCGACTTACGTTCAGTATTTGTGCTGTCGGTTTCTCGGCACCATTACTGTTTGATGAAAAGAAGTTCCCGTATCATTTGATGCTGAAAAAGTTTACGGATTCGGAGGGGCTTCAAGCGTTGTTCGAGTAAGTTTAACATGCGTGGCTTATGTGAATTCAGTACATATATTTCGGTTGTCTTGTTCAATGATTGAAGTCTCAATGTAAGCGATAAATGTGATAACATCCTTGAATTTGTTTTGTAGTATATTTTACTGGGCTATGGGAGTGGAGTCGAAACAGCAACCTATTGATGACTCCCAAACCATACCAGACTTGACGGATCACCAAATTGAATTTTTGGATTCCTGGCTGATGTTGGTTGAAAAGTTTGTCAATCCTAAAACTGTCCTCGAAAGTCCTCACGTTCTCCCGACAAAGCCAACCTTGAACCAGAAAGTTTTGATTCACTTCGATTCAAATGTTTTCCTATCTCATGTGCACAAAGTAAGTGGTTCATAATTAAATACGTATTCTAGACTTGCGCTCCAATAATAAAGGCGTGTGCTAATTTAATTCTTATTTCTTAGTTGGCATTCGAAGCAGTAATGTTCTTGTGGAATCGTAAACCTATGAAACTTTATGGAACTCGAGCAGCGGAATCTATGCTAGCCATTCTTTGTCACATTCTTAGACATAAAGATCAGGTACTTTACATTCTCGTTTTTTGTATTTGCTTTTTCCTTAAAGCAGGGCTATATCTAATTCTGGTTTTTTTTCTATTGAAAGTCGACAGTAAATAAGAGTTCCGAAGAAAATACTTCAACAACTTCTATCCCTCTAAATGTAAATCCACCCGCAAACTTTCCTTATCTGGTACCTAACAGTGGTGCTAGTGAGCCGCTTCTTGTTAGAGTTAATAGTGAGGAAGCCAGTTCACCCGTCACGCCTGTTCCTTCTGCTGTGGAATTAGTAGACAGCGATGCAGTAGTGGTCTCCGGTACATCTTCGACTGTGACTACAGTGTGTCCCGCTACTGCTGACACTCCATCCAACGTAGGAGATCGGGAAGAGACTTCATCCTCGACCGAAACGGTTAATGCATCAGGCCAGGCTTCAAATGGACCCACTAACGATGGCGGAGATGCACCCGCTGAACCAAATGATGAAGACGGCGAACAAGAACCAGCAGCAGTGGTAGCGGTAGTTCCTCAGGCAGAAACGCCTGCCAGTGGTACTGAACCAGCAGCTGGACCGAGTGGCACAGCAAGTAAGATATGAAAAACTTTGGCATATTACGATGCTACACTAACGTAGTAATTATTACTTTTGAATTAAAAAATGTGGAGATTATGATTATATTTTATATTTATTGAATAGATGCTGCTATGGCTGCACAGACTCTTGGTGTTGACTATGATCAGTTGCAACAGTTAGCGGATATGGGATTTCCGTTCGAAATGTGTATCGAAGCTCTTATTTCCACTAACAGTTTATTACAAGCCACAGACTATTTGTTAAATCATGCAACACCTAGTGTAGGTGGTAGCTCGTCGAACGCTGAACCTAGACGTTCGAATATCAGAGCCCGTGCGTCGGATGCTGGAGCAGCCGGACCCTCGAATACTTTTAATCCACAGGGCTCTGCTATGGACTGGGATGACAACGATGAAGAACAAATGTTACGGGCCATTGCTATTTCCTTGGGAGAGAATACTACTACTAAAATTGGAAATGTGCCCCTTCCAAATAAGGCTCCGCCTGAGCCTGTGCCCGCAAATGTAAGTAGATGTCGAGAAATCTGTGTTAAGCAGTTCTAAATTATGGTGTTATTAGCTGGCGCAATATGTATGCAAATCGTCTTTAAAGGTGTAAGAATGAATTGATTTGATTTGAAGAGTGAAGTGACTTTTGAGCTTTATCACTTGTACCTGCTTCTTCTGTTTTTCTTGCATCGTCAGAAACTAAGTTTGTACTAATAATTGATGAAAAGATCAATTTGATGGTGCACCAACACCAAGACTTACGTTTTGTTAGAAGTAAGCTGCATACTTATTTTATCCATTTTCTGTTAAAATCGATTTACAGAGTATGGATCCGCTGGACCCTGAAGAAGTGGATAAATTTACTACTAGTGTACTCGAGAGGTGCCTGCCGATGTTAGATCAGCTCCCAGAAAGCGTGTTTAGAGTATGTGAACTCTTAGTTGCTGTAGGACACCGAAATGGTTACAATTGGATGTATAAGACTCTAGTAATACTTGTCTCAGATGTGAGTAATTCAGTTTCAGTTACCCGAATTTTTTTAAAAGGGCAAGTTTTCAACCTGTCGTCAGTGTAAATTAAACATCAATTAAATATTTTTTTTCTGTTTGTACATTAGATTCTGGCTGGTGTGGAAGAGCTGACGACTCTGGCCAAGTGCGAGAGACCCACAGCACTGACCGAACTGCGGGACAGTCCTTTGTCGTCCAAAACGGCCATTAGGATTCATCTCTTCAGTTTAATATTTGAGGTACGATTGAAGTAAATCGATATTTGGGTATTCTAGATCGCTATGTGGACGGATTTATATTGCAACTTTTAATTTTAATTTGTTTCTAAAGCAGGAATTTAAATCGGAGTGCGCCCTAATATTAGAAGATCGAAAGGGTCTAGATCCTTGCATTGGACTACTCACAGCCCTGCACTCAATTATTGATGTAGAAAATGCCCAGTCTCAAAACACACCTAAATGGCTCGCCCCTCTCCTTCTCATGATTGACCTGTATGAGAAAACTTCGGTTGCCTCGCATAGACGCTATGTCCTATCACATGTAAGTGTGTGTCAATATTAACTTTTAATATTGATGTACTGATTCAAGTTGTTTTAGTATTATTTCTTGTTGACGGTGATTATTTTTGTAGGTTAATAAATTTTAAGTATACATTTTGGTAATTTTATTTCAGGAAACGGACCACTGTTGGAAATGGTTTGACATAAATTCTGGCCGTTGGTGTTCCTACTCCTCCGCAAACAATGCAACAATAGATAAAGCATTTTGGAACAATGAAAGTTCAGTGAAGATAGTTGCAGGAAGGCGGCGATACGTAATTAATTTTAATGGGATGATACAATTAAATGAAGAAACAAGCAATCGTCGTCCAATCACGTTGTGGCTTAAGAATACCAAGAAGCCTGAGGAAAATGCAGCAGGGGCAACGACGGCAACAGCAACAGACCAAGGTAGCACTAGCAAACTAAATCTGTGAATTCATTGGAGTATGCTCATGTTTACGTATAATTGAAACACAAATTACAGTGTATACTTGAATATTTATGACTTTGTTCAAGCAGATCAACAGCAACAAGCTGGGTACCCAAGGATTACGCCTTATTTTAACAAAGATGGAAGTAGTGACAAGGAGGGAAATTTATTGGGTATCCGATGGAGAGGGGAGCGAGAAAATGAAGCATCTGAACCATCCTCTAAAGTTGTTTCTCTGAAGGGCTTAAACAATAATCATATCGAAGATTTGATCAAGTAAATTATCTCTACTATTGAGCTGTTATGGTCTATTGGTTTTTATTCGAATTCGGTGAATAATGCAGGGAGTGTGTTGTTAAATAATAACAACTGGATTTACTTCGTATACGTTTCAGGTCGTGTGTAACATTCATGGGTGTACCTGTGGAACCGGAGTCTCTTCACGCCGTGATGCGAGTGTGCCTTCGCTTGACACGAGACTTCAAAGTCGCTGTGATATTTGCCCACTATGGTGGTATCCATAAGCTTTTGCAATTGACCCAAAGCTCTGGTTTCTCCGGGTTCCTACCTCTTTCAAACCTTCTCATCCGTCATGTTATTGAAGATCCTTCGTGCCTTAAGTATGCCATTGAAAAGGTAAGTCACTATTCCCATGAGATATTTTAACCAATTAATTTGTAGTGTGTACACCACGTTTTTTTTACAAATTGGTTGCTTTTAACTCATAACTTTTAGATGATTCGAGCGAAGGCTATGTCCTCCGGAGCTTCCACTTGCAAAGAATTGCATTATTTATTAAGGGTTCTTGCACCAGTAGCTTGTCGGTCCCCAGCTCTGTTTGTTGAAGTAGCAAGAAATATTCTTCGTGTTGACATTAACTGTGTAACTCGTAGAAGTGAGTAATTATACAATTCTTCGAATTGGCATGTGTAATTGTGGAAATTTCAAAAAATGTTTGCATAATTTAGGCGTTAGCTTTAACTGATATTCTTTTTTGAATTCTTAGCTGATGACGACATGAGACTCATAGTAAAACCTATCGCTTGTACTGCGGACAATTTTAAAACCCATATGGGTGAAACTGCACGTAATGTGATTCAGCAGTTACTCATTGCCCTAACTTTGGTTCAACCAAGTGATGAAGAACCGTCGACTTCTGAGCAGGTTATTTATTATTCGTTTGCATTCATGTGATCATCTTAATGTTGTTTTAAAATTGAGCAATTCCACTTCGTTTAGTATCATGATCGTAACTTTTTGATTCCATGTTTTTTATAGAGTACCGCCGAGGTTACGACTGAGACGACTACTGGAGGCTCCATTAAGCAGACTCAGACAACTGGAGTAGGAGATAACGAAGAACAGGTGAGTTTTAGTTTTTAATGAGACACCATTATTTTTTAAACATGTACTGACAAGTAAAATGAGTTTTCATTAACGGGACTTAATACTTGGATATAGATGGAAACGGATGCGAAGTCTTCGAAAGAAAAGGATGCCAAGAATGAAGCAAACGAGCAGCAGAAAAAGAAACCACTCATACCCAAATTTGCTATTTGTCAGTTGCTAGCAGAGTCTGTTCACTCTTATTCGTACTCTTGTAAAATAATAGCTGAGTATTCATTCCAAGGAGGAACCAGCCCTTATGTTACAGAGGTATTATTAATTATTTGGTAGTTCTCAATATTTATATATTCCAGTCTGTGTAATGAAAATCCCGCTTTAAAGGCTATATTTATTTTTACACTACGTGAATGGTTTTACCTTTTAGGATTGTACAGCGTTGGCGTTCCTGCTGGACCGAATGCTTCCAGCGAATCAGTTTGTGGGTGAAAAAGATTGCTCGAATATAGTCCGCGATTTAATTTCTGCCATGGCTGGTTGCAATCATTTACCTGACGCACAGGCCATTGTTATATCCGAAGTGAAAGCATCTTTACAGCGAGCTCTTGCAGCAAGAGAAAGTGCGGATAAGCATGCTAGGATCCAAGCACTTGCTGGGTTAATTTGTACAATGATAGAGTCGTGCCCTTCCATGCCTCCAACTCACATGGTTTCAACTGTGAAACCAACTCAACTGAGGTAAACAATTTTGTTCAGTTTGGGAATATTTAAAAATTGTAATAGAATACAGTTTTTGTATTATACTTTTAGCAGGCAAGCGAGACTATTTGATGCAAGTATTGTGCGTAGTATGCAAAAACATTACATGTAAAACACTGGATTTTTTTGTTTAGCATGAATCAAGTTGTGAAGCTGCTAATACGTAAGAATTTAGTTGTCGATCTGGCTCGTATCCCACATAATATGGATTTATCCAGTGCTCAAATGGCAGCCACAGTAAATGCTGCTTTAAAGCCACTGGAACTTATCTCAAGAATTGTTAATCAGCCTTCCTTGCCACAACTTGTTCGTCCCAGACAGAAGCCAGAAGCTCATGCTATTCATTCAGAATCCGTGAACAATACGCATACTGGTAATTTTGGTAATATTGAACACAACTATCTCACTCCCATATACACAAATATACGTGATGTGAATAATTTAATTTTACTGCATTGCTTTATGGTATTATTAATGCGATAATTGCATTCCTAGGCGGGACAAGCAATTCGGAGGGAACGCATGCACAAGGGGAAGAGACAGTGGAGGATGCAGACAATACGGAGCATGATATCTCTGGTGCTGGAGAAAGTTTAGATCCTACATCCGAAAGTCATACTCACGATCATGAACCAGCTGAAGAAGGAGATGATGTCCCAGATGTTTTGGAGGATATCATGGATCAGTTATTGGATAGGTGAGAATTATTTATTAATAAATCATTCAAAGTTTACGCCACTGCGATTTATATTACTAAGCATTCTGTTTTACGCAGAGATAATGTTGACGCGTTGGCGAGTGTAGCTGCTAGCGATAACAATCGGATGGACACAGAACAAGATCAGAATCAACGGGAACACGTTTTCCAGGCCCGAGAGGTATACGGAGATATTAAATTTTCTCTGTGAACATAAATAGCATTCGTTCATATTTTCATCGTAAATTGTACATAGTAATTTGCTGATTATTTATTTTTATTTCTGATTTGATAGTTTGAGGATGATCATGATCAAAATGATACGAGTGACTCGGATTCAGACCCATCTGATGACAACGATGATGACGGGGAGGGTGAAGGCGAGGAAGACGAAGAGGACGATGAGGATGATGAAGATGACGAAGACGGGGGATCAAATTTTGATGATAGAGACCCAGAGTTCATGGAGGATGGATTTATTCGTTTTCCTGGAATGGATCGGGATGACGATATGCTAATGGTCCAGTATGGGGGGGATCCAGAAAATGCCCCTGTCTTCTTCACCAATAATACTAGCTACAATCTAAATATGGGTCTTTTTGATGACCCTCTTGTTAATGAACATCCTAGTGGTTTACGAATGAATCATCCTTTGCTCACACCGCCCATGACAGACCCTCCTGTCACGGGTAGTGTGACTACGCGAGGTCATCGGGCTGGCAGGCAGAGGAGGTACCAATACATACAATTTAATCCTCGTCACCCACATCCACCTGCCATACTGCAAAGGTAAATTTAAAAACAAAATCATCTCACTGATAAATCGAGGCAACCTGCGGTTCAGTTTATCCAGAGCCACAAATTTTCTTTTAATGGCGTTACTAATGTTTTACTGATTTCTGATCATTTCAGGCTATTAGGACCTTCGACAGCGCAAGAAGTTATCCAACTAACGACTGGTCAAGCTTTGAATCAAGGAATCAGAGACGCCCGACTTCTTGTTATGGATGCATCATCAGTGAGTATTTCTGCCAATGAGGCTAATCAACTTATGGATGAGTGGCTGGTAAAATTACATGATCCAATGATTAGTGATTCCAGTACTATCAGTAGGATTGTAGAGTTTAGGATCAGGCTGTAAAAGTTCAGTGGATGAATCACATCACACGAATATATTAAGTATATTTTCGTAGTGAATTTGGGTAAACGGGCGAATTACCAATGAATGTACTACATACTTATGAAATTGTTGTAAATTTACCAGAGATATTTGATCTATTGTTTAGAAATGTTATTGCGTTTTCTGTGTTGATGTTTTAAAAATTAGTACGTTGTCTCTCATTTCCCACGATTCAATTACTTAATTGTTAGCTTTTGTATTTATTTTGTTTGCGGATTGTAATAAAGGTTTGTTTGGTTTGTTAGGACCAGACAGTTCATCGTAACGGACCTAATGGCAGCAGTGGAAGTGGAAGTTTAGCCAACTATACTGCCCTTCATTGGTGGTGTGAAGAAGCCAAGGCGTTGGATGGTGAATCCATGCATGACTGTGTTGTGGGTAAGTATTTACCTCTTGAATTTCATGCTAAGCGTCAGCTGGCAGGTTCAGTGATTAACATTTGTGTTATTAAGTATTTACAAACATTGCATGAATTTTTCAAAACCGAAAGCTTTCAAAATAAAATTGTAACCGATAATATTCTCGTCCAACCGAGACATGTAGGGTACCATTTTAAATCTAATCGCATGTAAAATAGGAAGTATGTGGACTCGTTAAAATATATTGAACTTTGAGGTAACTTTTACCCATGAAAATTCAAATTTGTCATACTTTTTAGAACATTTTTGGAAATAATTCAAAAAATACTTATCTTAGTAAAAAATTTATATCTGTAATCTCCTCGTCATGTCCCTTAAAATGGTGGGTATCACAATACATACATACATTACATCAGTTACGTCAAAAACTAAAGTTTACAATAAATTATACAGGTTAGTAATTAACTTCATTGTTACAGTAATTCAACCTTCGTTAATATTTTTAAATTACAGCTGTGAAACGCTCTATCGTTCAAGCAGTTGAGGAGGATCGTGATAATGTCTTTAAAGCCCGACTGGACAAAAAACAGAAGGAAAGCGGAGAAGCAGCAGAAGGGTTGACTGGCTCCACGAATGTCAATACACCTCTTAGTAAGAATTCGTTTCATTGGGTTTTCTTAAAAATTGTAGTTTGAGTGCTATATTATACATTCTGGGGATATTGCATTGAAATTGGCTTTAGGTTTCGTTGTGATGTGAACTTGCTTACAGGTGTATTTTTGAGAGTACAAGACGGAAGTAGTTGAATTTTTCAATTAAATTGAAACTTGAATTGTTGTAGTTTATGAGTTTAGGTCATAAATTCAGGTTATTATCTGTAAAATAGGGGAGTTGGTTGTGGTAGGCGTGGATGTTATTTAGAAATTTTTCGTGCCACATTTTGTGCACTACTTTTCTTTTACCCGCTGTTCTTTTCTTTAGCCTGAGTATACTGATGCATTATGTACAGGAATACGCTTTTGTTTAAAATACCTTGTAGGTGATCTTTCCTGTGCTACCACCTCCGCTACCTCTACCTTTGACACTCCCGCTCCTATCACACCTACATATATCTCACACGTGCAATCCGGTGAAAGTGAAAGTCTTGTAAATACAAGTTGTGTAGCTGACGCTGGAACCAGACCCACTTTACCTTCTGTAGAAAATTCTGAATGGGATATGAATTTGGAATGTGCTGCTAACGAAGAGTTCATTATTGTTGATGTACCTGTGCTTTCGGAATCACATGCTTATCTAGAACCAGCAGGAGTTATAGGTGCATTGCGTTTACAGATGAGCATGCCATTGCATGAAGCGTTGATGGATGGATCAACTTTTTATGACCTTAACCTGGGTTTATGGGATTTCATAGATATTACTAGACCTGCAAATTCGCAGCAGCTGCAGCAACAGCAGCTCCAACAACCTCCAGGAGATTCGGAATCGTCCGATACAGACCTGAATAGAACTGAGGAATCCTTGGGTGACGCTGGCGCAAATGGAAACAATTCCTCCGAATCTTTGCGTCTTGCATTAGGTAATGGCAAACAGATGATCAGAATAGTTCATAGCTTTTTGTCGGGAAATTCGTTTTGTGTGAAGTGTAGTGGTACTATAGTAATTATTGTGAAAATTAATATTTATGACAATTGGCAGACTCGGTAGATGAGACTGCCGAGGGAGGAAGTGAGAATGTCGCCGAGGAAGAAATCAGAGGAAATACAGAAGCTGTTGAAAATGCGGTTGTGGTGGTTGATAATCAAGCCAGTGACAGCGTCGTTCCAATTGAAGCTCAGGGTGATCAGAGCAGCAACGAGCAATGTGCAGTTTCAATGGATCACGAAGGCAGAGAGGAAAAAGAAGAATCTGAAATAATGATGGACGTGAGTTACTTTTACTTATTATCAAGTTATTTGGTTATTTCTTAGTGATTGCATTCGTTAGGTCCAAGCTAGGTTGACTTGTTCGCTTTTCTGTCACTGATCAGTCTGAGATTAGCTCCTTTTTAAAAACCTCCCGTAGCTTCCGCCACAGAGTTGCGGTAGCCAAATATTATTATGAATTTTCGAAGGATGTTGGGATTTAAATTTTAGAATCGTGCTACCTTTAGTTAATCCATGTTATACAATAGTGAAACAATGAGTTCATGTATTATCTTAACTTGTTTTGACTGCTGCAAGTAATTATTTAATTGTAATATATCCTTTTTGTAGACTCGAACGGCTTCTTCTCCAGGGATTGAACAACATGCAATAGCTGAAGTTTTTACTCCGTCTGGAGATAGTGCAAACATTGACGTTTTAGCAGTTGATCCGGTGGAAATGAGACAACCTAACGATGCCATTGTCGAGGAAAATATTCCAGAAAAGGCTAGTGAGGGTGATGTGGCTTCGTCTACTTCGTCTAGTGGTGAACAACCGACGGGAGCCACGGTTGAATCAGCGTCTGCCTCATCTGAAGAATCCGCTGGTGCGGCAGGTGGTGCAGGTGAACCCATTGCTGGACCTTCGGGTACTCAATTGAATGAAGATTTCAGAAGTATTCTGGGTGACATTGTCATTCCAGATGGTGTTGACCCTTCATTCTTGGCTGCGCTACCGGAAGAAATTCGCCAAGAAGTTATTAACGAACATTTAAGAACGTATGTCAACGAGAAACTCACAAATTTAAAAGTGCTAATATTAAAACTCTACAACAGTAGAGTTGAAACCCGTAATTATTTTAACATATTCGCGGATTTTCCTTATGTGCTTTTGAATACATTGTAGATTGCGTCAAGCTACTGAAAGAAGTCAACCTGCAGCTCCAGCGGCAACTGCAGCGGTAGCGTCATCGTCCACGTCTGGTAGTGAGAACGCACCAGCAAGTATGATCGATGTTAGTCCCGAATTTTTAGCAGCTCTCCCTCCGAATATACAAGAGGAGGTCCTAGCTCAACAACGAATTGAACAGCAAAGACGTGTCGCCACATCGAGCAATCCTAATGATCCTGTGGATACCGAGGCATTCTTTAGAAACTTACAGCCGTCCTTACGTCAAGCGGTACTACAGTTTTCTGCTATGCAGCTATTATTTGTGAATTGCATTCGATTTTAGTAGTTGCTGGATAATAGATGCCTGCGTTGTATTTTCAGATACTTGCGGATATGGAAGAGTCTCAAATAGCTGTTCTACCACCTGAATTAGCAGCTGAAGCTCAGAACTTGAGACGTGAATGGGAGTCGAGGAATAGACAGTTGATGCAAGATCACCCCTTTTTCATGCATAGTCATCATAGTGGCACTACCTTATCTTCGATTTTACGAAATAGTGGAGTTCGACTAAATCCTAGGTATGCTCTTCATAGTGCAACGCAACGAGGTCATGCACAGTGGGCATCTAGTTGGCCTCGACTAACTCCACCCATGGGGGCCCACAACACGCTGCTGAGTGGGAAAGTTAAAGGAAAACAATTGGTAGATCATGAGACTTTATCATGTCTTCTTGTACTCCTTTTTGTGGATGAGCCAAGACTAAACACTGGAAGACTGCATCGCGTTTTGCGAAACTTATGCTACCACGCCTCCACAAGGCAGTGGGTCATTAAGGTAATTCATCAAAATCATCTTGTAGTGTCGCGAGTCGCATGTGAAGGATTATACTCCAGTGGCGTTTTATTCTAATGATTGGTTGGCTTTGTTCTGCAGTCATTATTGTCTGTGATGGAAAGAAGTAACGATTGTACTATCGTAGCACCCATGTATTCCGTATCCGACGTACCAGCAATTGAGGAGCGTGTACCCGGTAAGAACATCCCTCCACCCGAAAGTGGACCTTCTGTGGCAGTGAAGAAGATGCAGTTACAACCCGCTTCATGGCTAAATATCAGTTTAGACGCTGCGCTTGGTTGTCGAGCTAATGTATTTCAAATTCAGAAAAGTTTAACACCTGGCAAGAAGGGTGGATCTGAGTCTAGGCATATCGCTATCCATAACCAAGCCGTACCCCCAATTTGCCGGTAAGTAGATTGAATAGGCTTATGCATCAATCACGCTTATGTAATATTTCATTTCCCAGTTGGATTGATTCGATAACTTTGAAATTGTAGGCACACACTGGATGTACTGAGTAACTTGGCGAAAAGTTTCCCCACTCAGTTCCTACCAATGAAAGCGAAAATGGCTCCCCTCTTTATGGATACCAATGCAAAGGGGACCGGCAGTGAGAAAGATTCAATTGCAAACGATGGCAAAGGGCGAGTGGTTCCATCTTCTTCAGGGAAAGGAAAAACCGGAGATAACCCCGCAGAGTTCTGGGATCTTCTCCTTAAATTAGATACTGCATCCAGCAGTAGAAAAGTAAATGAAGATGAAAGGCATTGTTTTCCGAAAATTCTTTCCTACTTGACTTAACGACCAAAATATTAATCGCTTGTTTCTGATAATATTTGAATTTAGTGTAAAAGCATTGCAAAGGTTCATTCAAGTAGCAATGTGAATCCAGACCAAGCCCCATCATCTGTCTCTTTTGAGGCTTCACCATTTGGTCAGTTGATTTCCATGTTGGCTTTTCCCTTCATTCGTCGAAGTACAATGTTAACGGATAAGCTTTTAAGACTGCTCTCCTTGATCTCGTTGGGCATTCCGGATACTTCGGGATATGGCAGAAAAATTATGCTTTTGGACACTGACGCTCTGAAAGACGCATCTACTCAAATCTCTGAAATTCATTTACAATTAATTGTCGATGTAATCACCTCTAAAAGTTGTTCCGAGGAAGGTCTGGAAGAAGCTACATCCCTTCTACTTAATCTTTCTTATGGTCCACCTGCTGCCAGAGACAAAGTATGTCTTAGAACCTGATATGAACTTTAATTCATTTTAACCAGATCAAACTTTGAATTAATTTGGTTTTACTCTTTTCTAGATATTGTCACTACTGGTGGAAGGTGTAAAGGAATTAGGAAATGTGGTATGTCGTCACATTGCCGCTCTCATGAACGAACTTAAGCAAATGAACAAAGCGCTAAATAATGAAAACAAGGAAAGTAATGAAGAATCCTATCCAAGTGCCTCTGGCTCTGCGACAGAGCAGGAAGCTGGAGATAAATTATTTAAAGGAACTTTGATTAATAGGTAAGAATTCATGAAATTTGACAATTCATCGCTTTACCTGTACAGACACTTATTAGTGTGTGTGAATAGATCTGAGATGAGTTAAACGTGTTTTTTTTTGTCTTGTGCAGATTTACGAAAGAGACTGTTGTTGTGACTTCTGGAAGTAAAAGTAAAGCAACTTGTGAACTCCAACTTCCTTCCATGGCTGCCCTTACGTCCAAAACTTCCAGCCAAGCATTTTTCTTGCGTCTTCTGAAAGTAATCATTAGTTTAAGGGATGCCATTCGCATAGCAATCAGGAAACACAATCAAAAAGGTATTTAACTGAACTAGTTTAACTTTGCCTTAGTTGTCGGTAATATCTTTAACCCTAACTTTATAACATGTTTTAATTTATTTGTGTGTGTGCTCTTCTATTCGTTTAGGGACTGGAGCTCCTGCTCAGGGTATGTTTTTTCCTATTTTACAATAAATTACGGAATGAATTCATACAATTCGTAAATTTAGTGCTTTAATAGCACAGAATAAATGAAATTTAGACTAAACTTTGTGTTCAATTACTGATTCCATTAGGAACTTCAAGTGTTGCAGCTGGTGGAACAGGATCAACTGCTGCTGTAAACCCAACTGTAGCCTCAGGTAGAGTTCCCCCTGTACGAACTGGAGGTGATGGATTGGAAAGCGGACCTAGCGGCGGAAGCGGCCTTGAAAGTATGCCATCCCTCGAAGAATCCATGGATATTGACCAGGACCAACGTGAAAACCACCAGATGGATACTTCAGAAACTCGAGGAGCTACCAGTGAGTCAACAGCAGTAAACCCTGAGTCCAGCTCGACTGAGTCCAAGGATGAGGTAATGTTCATCAGCATCTCAAAGTGACCGACTTGTTATCGACACGCGTAAAATAAGTTAAAGGCTTTAATGTTCGTTCTTGTTTGCTGTTTTCTCAGAAGGCAGAAAATGACACAAAACCTGTGGACGAATCGTTACTTCTTCCACGGCTAAGTTCTCTCTTAGACTTAAATGAACTTTGGGATACTCTAAGTAAGTGTTTGTTGGAATTGGGACATACTCCAGATCATCATGCTGTACTCGTTCTCCAGGTACATACTAAGCAATCTTTCATTATTAAAGTTGATGGCCATGATCATCATATTCACGAATTGTAATGCTGTGGTGTTTAAATGTGCGTTGTTTTTTATATATTTTAGCCCGCCGTTGAAGCATTCTTTCTCGTTCACGCGTCATCCACAGAGCGAGAGGAGAAAAAGACAAATGTGCGAGAGACACGTGAAGCTCAACTTGCCCATTTGCAACAGGACTTGCCGCCGGTATCACCAAGTTCTGCTGCTACAGAGTCACGCTCTCAAGCTGATTCAGAAATGCGAGAAATGATTGATTCTCAAGTTTCTGCATTTGAATCAACTCAACCTGCTTCCGCCGAAATGACTCCGGATACTCAGAAATTTTTAACTTTTGCGGGTATGACGATAACAGATTCCAGAAAAGAGCTAGGTTATTGTTTTAGTAATAATGTTTATATAATTTTGGATTATTGATCATTACAGAAACGCATCGTACGGTATTGAATCAAATCTTGCGACAGTCGACCACTCATTTAGCGGATGGACCATTTTCAGTTTTAGTGGATCATACTAGAGTTCTTGACTTCGACGTCAAGAGGCGATACTTCCGCACAGAACTAGAACGGTTGGACGAAGGAGTCAGACGAGAAGATTTAGCTGTGCATGTTGGGCGCTCAAGTGTTTTTGAAGATTCTTTCCGTCAGCTACAGAGACGAAGCGCTGAGGAGTGGAAAAATAGATTTTATATTGTGTTTGAAGGTATGGAGCCACATCATAAATCGTAGTTTCCTGTATGAAATATGAAAGTTCAGTCTTTAACTTTGAGCCATGTGTGAGTCTCGATTTGTTTCGTTTTTAGGTGAAGAAGGTCAAGATGCTGGTGGTTTATTAAGGGAGTGGTATGTGATAATTTCACGAGAGATTTTCAATCCTATGTACGCTTTGTTTACAATCTCACCTGGCGATCGAGTTACGTACATGATTAACCCGTCCTCGCATTGTAATTCTAATCATCTCTGTTACTTTAAATTTGTTGGGCGTGTCATAGGTAAGATTTGTCAACCGAAGAATAAATTCTCATTTTGTACTAATCATTTACTCGTAATATTCTGTGTATCGTTTTAGGGAGTTAATGATTAGTCATGTCTATTTATTTACATTTTATCTGCTTTAATTACAGCGAAAGCGATCTACGACAATAAACTGTTAGAGTGTTACTTCACTCGTTCGTTTTACAAGCACATTCTGGGGAAGCCCGTCAAGTATATGGATATGGAAAGTGAAGACTATTCGTTTTATCAAGGTCTTGTATTCCTCATGGATAATGGTATCAATGAGCTTGGCTATGACCTCACGTTCAGCACAGAAGTTCAAGAATTTGGTGTTACTGAAGTGCGTGACCTTATACCGAATGGTCGCAACATCGGAGTAACGGAAGAGAATAAGATGGAATATATTCGTCTTGTGTGTCAAATGAAGATGACTGGAGCTATACGAAAACAGTAAGTATTTAGTTATTACGTGGTTTGTGGGAGAAAAGCGTGCTCCATGAATGAAGTAAAAAAATTAATAATTTTTTCTTTTTAGATTGAACGCATTTTTGGAGGGCTTCTATGACATCATCCCCAAACGTTTAATTTCGATCTTTAATGAGCAAGAATTAGAATTATTAGTTTCAGGATTACCTAATATTGATATAGAAGATTTAAAAGCTAACACTGAGTATCACAAATATCAACCAAATTCCCTACAGGTATTTCATTCGTTGCATTTTGTAGTTTGTATTGTTGGGCTCGTGACGCCTAACTTCCATATTACGTGCGTGCGTGTCGCGTACGAATGCTTTGCTTTTTCTACACATGCTTTGATTTATTTTTGTTAATAGATACAATGGTTTTGGCGGGCTCTACGATCATTTGACCAAGCAGACAGAGCTAAGTTCCTACAGTTTGTGACTGGGACCTCTAAAGTGCCTCTTCAAGGTTTTACAGCACTTGAAGGAATGAATGGGGTCCAGAAATTCCAGATTCATCGTGATGATAGATCAACAGATAGACTTCCAAGTGCTCATACCTGGTACCTAGAAAATGAATAATTTCTATATAGTAAATGCCTTAACTAATTTTATTATGGAAGTCTATGTCTTATGCTGACACTGGTTTTTTATTCTTGTCTTGCAGCTTCAATCAGTTAGATCTGCCAGCGTATGAGACGTACGACAAACTTCGAACATACCTTTTGAAAGCAATTCATGAATGTTCCGAAGGCTTTGGCTTTGCTTAATAAGGAAGCTACACCAACCATTACAAGAAGGTAGAACGTACAGCTAAGGTTTAACAGTAGAAGTAGAATAAAAAGAAAAAGAAAAGAGTGTAAAGGACAAGAACTGAGCGTGATACTAAATTTATTTTAAAAGAATAATCAGTACCTACTTTACATTGCTTGTAGCAGTTAAGTTTAATCTATAATCTAAAGTCTACTACTGGAGTAAAAACAAGATAGGTATTTGGATAAGATTGTTATTGTAATACATACGTGGAGTAGCCACATAAGAATAAGTACAGTACATTGCTATTCACAAATTGTTTATAAGAGTTGGATACATTTTACAGTTATACCGGTTTTATGAAAACAAAATTTCGTCCCTGGACCAGAACGGGTTCAGTCCTTACAATGTGTCGAATATTTATCAATTATTACTGTCCATTTTCTGTATTTACTGTGTATATTAATTACAAGTTACTCTTGGTTCTTCAAGATTTGAAATTTATGAGGTGAAAACAAGTTATAGTAGTCGATTATAACTTGTGATTGAAATTTTGACAGTTTTGTTGCATAATCGTAATAAATTAAATTCTCGAGAAAATTATTGTATATAGCCATTGTTGTTTCAGTGTAAGTAAATTGTTTTACAAGAAGTGTTTTTTGTTGTTATATATCCCCGATAAAAGTGCATACTTATTGTACTGTGAACGGGAACAGTACCATGTTTACACCCTTGCGCCCAGAATGAACAAGATGGGTGATGGGTATATTTTATTCAGATGAACTAGGCCAGTATTGAAACTAATTATTGCTTCGTTTTGTATCGTGTTTGTTATTAATTTCAGCTACGACTGGTACTAGTGTAAAAAATTTAATACAGAGAATAATAATAATTACTACTACTTTGTTGTAATTTTACTACAGAATGTATCGCCGTAATTTTATTAACAATATTATTCTCTATCTGTATCTTTAAATGTATTGTACTCTTATGGTCAACTCATAACCTTCTAAACTATTTAATGAATTCATAATTCTTTTAACTTAAGTGTGAAACAAAAGGATTTCTTTGCGGGGAAAAAGACTTGGAAAGGGATGAATGGAGAAAAAGTAGATAACAATAAAAAAAACAAAAAAAGAGAGTATATTCGTTAACAGGACTCAACGTGCGATAATTGGGAGTCATTAGAGGAACTACATCTGCATTATGGAATACGATCAGTGTTACGTAGAACATCTTTGTGCTATACACTTTAGCTGAAATCACCTAAATATTATATTCTTATTGGCCTCGCCGAAAATCTACTCCTGTACTTAATACTAACCAGTAATGATAGGCTAAGTAAACAAATTTTAACAGCACAGAATTTCAGTATGAATACAATATGGAAAAATGCTGGATTGAAATATAATAGTATTTAACGAGAGAAAAGAAAAACAGGAAAGAATCCCTATAGAAGAGGATATGAAGTTTAAGTCTTACTACAGCTTCGTTCCTCTCAGGCATGCAAGGAATGTATGTAATTATAGAAAATATGAACACTGTGTACATTAAATTAAGGAGTAAGATTAAGATAAATCTTTTTTAGTATTTTTCTCATCGATTATAGTAATAACTCATTATTATTATTATACATACTATATATATATATATATATATGCTACTATTATTATTACTTTTTAAATGTGTTAGGAAGAACCACTTTGTGTGCAATCCTATATTTATAATTAAAACAATACAATTATTAATTCATATAAATATGTGTAAATAGCTGTAAAAATCATAATTGGATTTGATTTATTATTCAAAAAATAAAATAAAGGCATTATATACATAAGAAGTAGGATAAACATACTAGGATCAGACACAGAAAGATTTATGAAGCAGTCTATGTTAGTTGGCGTGAATGTGTATAATATTAGTATACCGAATAATTATTTGCTCTAAGCATCGAATTCCAAGAAATGAAAATGGGCGCATAGTTGCGGTGTAAACAATTTTCAAACATGACCCCACAACAATTATTGTGCTGACAATTCTGGCTGATTAACTAATTTGTAACATGAAAGTAGTAATAACATGATTTGGTAAGTTGTTAATTGTAATAATAATTATTTCTTTTAAAAAATAAAGTTACTGGTACATGCGAAAGGAGTTGTGTTTTGTTTACATTTGAGAATTATTGGATTACATGGGTTAGTGAGTGTAAAGTACATAAGTAAAGGGATGAATGTTTAATAGATAATAATATTTGCTATTTACAATATGTAAGTAATAATTCTTTACGAGAGCGTCTGTCTAAGAAATTAGGGTGGTGTGAATGTGTATCGTAATAATTGTGCTGTGCAGTGTTAGTAAATTAAAAACTTATTTACCCTTATAATTTTGGAAATATACATAATACATGAATTTATGAAAATAACTTGTTACTATATGCATATATATACATATATATTGTAATCTACGATATTGGAATTTATGATGCTATTGATAATATTGAATATACAGAATTACAGAGTACATTATAAGCTATGTTACCTTCTTGCAAGTTAACAGATAAAATATATAAAGTAGTAATAATAATAAAAATAATAATAATTACATAAGTATGTAGATGGGTAACAAAAATTGGCATTTCCCCATATGGAGCATATAGACGTTAAAAGCGAGTCTGTGTAAATAGTACTATTAGCTACATGATGTCTATTCGAAGAGTTGTAGATGTAATTTAATATACAATGTATTTAACATATAATTATACGTTGAGTAAGTCTAAGCTTTTCGTATGTATCTACTATAAAACAAGAAACAAGTGAGAAATGAGTTCTTGAATTTATTATTATTCAATGATCCACACAGTTTGTGAGTGTTTTGCAGAGTGGAGTGCTGCAGAGAAGAATTTAAAGAATAATAAATAATCACTTACTAATAAAAAAAAACGAACCATTCTTTTTAATGAGTAGAGTTTCTTTGTCTTTGACCTCGTTGGCTTTCTTTGACCTTGCTTGTTGACATTTTGACTATTTTGGGGAACGCATCAAGTTGAAGACGAAGACGAGTGCAATCAATCGGTGCAGTATGGCGCGCATATGAGTGAATGAATGATTTAACGCGGTTTAAGCTTAAGCTAATGAAACGTACGTGACGCTAAACTCAAAATAAGCGCGGCAATTTGACAAATGAATCATGAAACTTTTATACTCCGAATACTCCGATAACTCCGATCCGATTGACGATTATTAATTTTATTTCCCTCTTTTCTAATATTCCAATCTCCAGTAGTTAAATTATTTATATTTTTCGAGTGATTACAATTAATAAAAACTAACTGACTTGCAACCCGATGGGTTGTGACAACGGCGCCCACAGAGCGATCACACCTTACACTGCACAACTTTCAAAATAGGTCTTTTGGTGATTATTTTTACATACAGTATTGAACTTATCAGCCAAGTTACAACTGAACAAACCGTTTTCTGGTCGTTATCATCTCTGCACCAGTGCGCGGCCTGCGCGGAAACAACAACGGCATTCATGCAAAACAATAGTACTCTTCCAACGTAAAAATGTCGTTTACGCTGCCCTGTGGCATCGGAGCTGCCAGTAATGAACTGGATCCTGAAGCGAGATAAAACCAAAAGTAATAGGTGACCAGACGTACTGTTTTGCCCAGTGCAGTACACTGTTTTCACGGTCCGTGTACTTGGCAAAATTAAAAGTTGACCAGTACACGCAAATGTACTGGTTTGAAGAAAATGAGTACTTTCTGTACCGTTATTGCGTGTTATACTGTAATTTCATTAAAATATTACCAAAAATCTAAATTGCATTTGCTAAATTTTTTACCTGTTACAGTGGTCTCCATAACTTTCTAAAACACTAATTTTAAACTAGACCT
The DNA here is from genome assembly GCA_034695205.1 of Dicyrtoma fusca. NCBI lineage: Eukaryota > Metazoa > Arthropoda > Collembola > Symphypleona > Dicyrtomidae > Dicyrtoma > Dicyrtoma fusca. The sequence continues at coordinate 1,509 of JAQFZC010001430.1, read as the reverse complement.
TCAGTGGAAAAATATCCTCTCCCATGTCCTTAATATGAATCAAAGCACTGATCTCATGTTATTCTTGTCCCGATTTCGTATTGCTTTGGTTAGTAGCAATGGTAGCTACTCGGGTCCTCCTGTCTGACCGTTGGAGTAAAGCCATATGATTTAGAGCTTAATTTTAAATGTCGATTTCTTGTCAAAGTTACCGCTTTAGATTAAAGACTAGAATAGGTACCAATAAGTTATGCTGTTTAAATACCATTTTTCCCATTTTACCATTACCAGAAATCCGAATTTTTAGCCACACCGAAGCTAGGAAAAATGATTGAAATAATTCTGAAATACGTTTCACTCAAATATTTAGAAGCTTCATTAGGGCAGAATGACCTATCTCTGGACTGTCTACCGTACCGAATTTTGCTCGGTTTTACGGGAGGTCCTACGAACTTATGGTCGCCAGATCCAGGATCTAGCCATTTCTACCTCTTCAAGTCCGAATTGTTAAGCTTTAATTTATGCTGAAGAGGTCTCCCGATACCAAGCAATATGCAAAGATGGGCAAATAAGAGTGCATACTTTTTACTAGCGAGAAATAGCCATACATACTTCTTACACCCTTTTTTTCTTGAAAACAAGTCTTACATATTTCTTACGTTTCAAGAAAGTTCCATACATTTTTCCATACTTTTCAATATTTTTTAAAAATCCGATCGTTCATTGGTCTGTACTAAAATCATACAGGAAAGGTTATATTTAGCATGGGATACTAACTGAGAAAGTTCTAAAAACAGAATGCCAGGGCTTAATACAGTGTAGTTTGAATATGAGCTGGCGCTATTTTGGCCAAAATGAAATAAATCACGAAAAAGTGAGTTTTTATAACAAGTTAGTACATTTTTTGGAACAAAATGTATGAAAGTGGGGAATTATTTTTCCCATACTTTTTGAGTTTGCCTTACTTTACCCTCCCTCACTTTTTTCACCATACATTTTCATACTCATTTTTTACGTAAACCTTTGATTTTGTGTGTATGAACATTTGACGTAGAAATAAAGCCAATTTTATAAAAAAGTAGTATTTGTGTTTTAGTTTTAAACAATTGCTCGTTTCGCTCGTAATTTATTATTTAAGTTTTAATGTGTTAGTTAGCGTGTGACGAATGGGTAGCCCGCAGGTTTCAAGGCTGGCCAGTCCTCCCCTATGCGCTGGTGGGGTCAAAATCTGATATTCTATACTAACAATCCTTAATAGTATTATTTTGATAAATATCCTAAGGCAAGCTCTAAAAGTACCCCCCCCCCCTTCCTTTAAAAAAGGTTCGAATTCCCAACAATATGAAAATGTACTGTTTTCACTTTTGAAATATCTGCGGTCACCTTAACCAAAAGCCTTCACGCCAGAGCTTTCTTGCGTTAGCTTTCTACTACCTGACCATTAGGATCTAAGGATTGCCGGTCACGAACTCGAAAGCTATTTACTCGAATGCCATGTTCTCGAAACCACCAACTCGAAACCATGGGCTC